>JABASI010002867.1:0-18169 GCA_019776505.1 Tomocerus nigrus | reverse complement strand
ATATCAAAATAATTTGATAAATATTAAACTCACGATTTGATAAATATCAAAATAATTTGATAAATATCAAAATAATTTGATAAGTATCAAAATAATTTGATAGATATCAAAATAATTTGATAAATATCAAATTCACGATTTGATAAATATCAAATTCACAATTCACAAAGGAATACCTCGGAAAGTTAGCAGTGTGTACTTTCAAGCAATTGGAATTTTCGGTCCACAATTGTTAGAGTTTTAGAAAGAAAGTTAAATACAAATATTTTTATAGGATAAAAGGTTGCAAAGGAATCCGTTCATTCCGCTGAAACTCTAGATTCATATAAATTTCGGTTGTCGGATAACTTGTAGCAGTTATTTCTGTGAATTTCGAAGTTCAAAATAAGGGTGCTCATATGTAATTGGTTACATTGGAGCAGGTGCAAGTGCTCCAATGTAACCCAGATGTATAAGGAAAATTCTGTGATGGCACAAGATCGAAATCCCTGGTCAGTATGAACATTTCTCTAGAAAGGAGTTTTAATAATGACAAAATCATGTCTTCACCTTCAAGTCAAAATACCTCTGACTTTGAAACCCAATAAAATAACAACTTTCATTTATGTTTCATCGTCACCTCTTCGCACATTACTATGTTGTTATTGTCAAAAATATTTCTGTAGACTACTTGTAATTAATTAGATACCTACTGTTTCAGGGAGAAGCGTGATTAAGGACCACCTACCTGTCCATTTGCACCAGTATGAAGTGCGGTAACTTTTGTTCATTAGCTGATGGATGAATATGAAACGTGGTGTATAGTAATGTATTTTGTTAAATGATTCTGTGATTATTCTCGCGAAAGAGAGAAAATACGCCAATGTACAACGAATCTAATAACTACAGAGGATCAAGGAAATAAAAAAGAAGATATACTTCCAATGGTACCAAATATTTATAAGTTGTTTACGTTCGTTACAGTATAGTAGAGTAATATCTAAGACTCATGTTCAAAGATTTCAATCCTTCCCTCGATAAGGACAAAAGTCAAAGACGAAAGGAAGAACCAAAGTAATTCTTCGCTCATCCTTTGTAGACCTACAGATAGCCATGTACCTCACTCACAATAACTCACAGGGATACAGAAGTACTATGAAAAGGGCACTGTAGTCACATTTTATAGAATACCTTACCATTGAGAGACATTAAACTGGATACTTTTACCTTTCTTTGCTGCATATGAGTACTAAGGCAGTCGTACATAAATGATTGATGAATGTAGCCTTATCGGCAGAACAAAAATAAATCTCTGAAGTTTACTAGCATCTTCCCGATTTTCAATTTGTGATATTTGCCTTGACTAAATAAATAGTTCTCTATGTACTACGCAACAGACAGCACTATATACATAATCACTCTTCCATTCATGAAATTATTGTCAATTTGTTGTACTCCAATCTTGTCACACAGAAGTGTTTACATTGCATGACATTTAAATGACATTCAAAGTTCAAATCATTCCATTTCTAATGGTAAACACATCCGTATCCTCCAGTAAATCTGACGTAAGCCTAAGTGCAAGATAGAAGAAAAATAGTTCTTCAAATAGGTACAAATATTTTTAACCTTTGTTAATGTCACACTAAATAGATTTTATAGTCACTTCGTAATTTGCATAAATCAAATGCAAGTTTACAGAAGTATAGCTTTTTATTCGCAGTCTTCATATCTATATTTTTCACGTAGGTATACTGCATTCATTAGTGATGCCGTCTAATGAACGAATTAAACTGGGAGTTCTGAGAGGACTGATTACTAACAAATATCTCCCCTTTCAAATGTAGGGCTTCATCAATAGTGAGCGTAGCAGACATGGCTCTATTTGAATCCTCATGAATTATCATTTTAGCCACTCTCTTTCCTTGGGAGGAATAAAGCACAAAATCCTGTCTAAGACCGAAGAGAAACCAAGTTGCAAGCATGTAACAAAGTAAGGAGCAATGTTATGTACCCAAAAACATGATTTTCTCGTTTGAGTGGTGCAGGTCACACTCTCCCGCGACATGAATAATCAATCCGAGTCAAAAGCAGGAGCGCTAATCTGCACTTCTGTTAGAAATGCCTTTTTCAATTTAATCCCAGCCTAGTCCATTTTTACATAAGACAAGAAAAGAAGAAGCCAGACCCGACGGCGCTTCCTTCGCCATTTTTTCTCAAAATATCTCATAAGGGATTTTGTCTAAGTAAGCCTGCTCTTTCAAAAAAATGTTTTAGAACCCAACCGTTTCTTACTTACGTCTCTTTATAAAGTACCTAATAGTACTTATAGCAATAGAAAGATATTATGTCAATTTTTCTTAAGAAATAGGATCAGTTTGTCGGTGCATTCACAGCCAGCAGTTAGTGCAGGAACATAGTACAACATCATACCTTCTCAATAAACATTTCATGATTTCAATTAAAATATCTTCACTAAAATAGATCTGAAGACATCCTGCTGTTTATGTTAATGGTAGCAGTTGAGTGCAATTAGTAATAAATTGCTAGTGGGATTTCACAACTTTTCTCGTAGCAATTTTGACCCAATTACAAAAATCATTTACTAAACGTTCATTTCCATTGTGCAGACGTGCGATATAATATATCGATATTCCTACTATCGGAAGGAAAGAGGGGAACATGAAAAGCATGTGCTAATACGATGCACAACTGAAGACATGAGTCAATGGAAATTCCAACTCCAGTTTGGCATTATGCGTCATGGAATGTTCTTGCATTTAAAAAATATAATATCTAGGGCACGTATGACTAATTTCTTTGTGAGGGATAGGAAAAGCTCCAAGTAGGTTAGTAGAGAAGAAAATGTACGTAGCAGATAAAAGTATGGCTAGAGAGAACTGAGAGAAAACGCTTTCACTGGGATGTTTTCTCTTATTCTGCAAAACTTAAAGGAATGCGTAAAAGAACTTTTGACTGCTGTAACATATGATTGAGATATATAATATTAATACACCCTTTATAATAGTAAGTACCAGAGTACAACGATAGTTTATATGTTTTCATTCACCACATAAGTAGAGCTTCAATATATTTCGTATTCCACATGTAAGCACATATAAAAGTAATGACGACATTTCCAGAGCTACCGCTGTGCAGGAAAGGTCAAAATCCTAGCTATCTTTCCCCCAGAGTCAAAAGAGGTTGGACGACCTGATTATTGTTAAAAATTCCATAATTTAGCACGCAATTTGGAACACTGTCACAATATTTTTCAATGAAAGCAATTTCGGAACAGTTGAGGAAATTAGTAAATTGCAAAAGGTAGTGAGTTGTCGAAGATACCTACAGTACTATTTCATGTAATGTACCCCATGAAGGATTCACGCTGAAAACGGAAGTTATAATACGACGCAACCATATATTACTTAAACAAAGATGAATGAGGAACCTTCTGGCGTTGTTCTGTGTATGAAATAGAATCACATTAACGGAAACCACTAGTGCGAAAAATTGCAGAAAACAGTATGAAAGGACTGGAGTCAGATGAAGAGATTCTTTAGAGATTCTGCTGTGGGTTGACTTGATGTTTGCCCAGCCGATATGTTTGATATTTATGAGAAATGGACATCATAAATCAACTGTCAAAATCTGCAATTCCGCTAGAAATTGGCTAAAATAGTTATGAATTTAGGGTTACGTAACTATAGCCCTCTTCCTTGTGTCTCACTGAGTAGAATTGATATCATAAATCCTACATAAATCTTATTCAACGGGATAGAATTGCATTTCTCCAGTTTTACTTTTAGTTTGTAGTGCACTGTAATTTAATATACTACACAAACTCTGAATATGACTCTTCCAAAGAATTATTTATGTTACAGAATAGAAATTGCTTTTGTTAATATATTCATTACTACACAGCATTTTATGCTTTTAACAACAGCACGACATGCGACATTCTGGTGTTCGGTAAAACGGTAAATGTCACTAGCCCATTTTTATTCATACAAAGAATACTATTACGTTGTTGTTACTATTCCAAGTTGCAATAAAGTCTATAAACATTTTTTCATTTAAGTAATAGTAAGTTCGTGATTTCAAAAGATGTGTAAGTAAGATTGTCAAAACACAAATGGCAAATTATTTATCCTAATCCTGGTCTAAAAGGAAAATCTCATTTATATTGTAACTGTAACAGCAGTTTGAAACATCAGAACACCTGAACGAATGAATGGCTCAAAATTTTTAATTTTATAGCACTTGATCGTCCAGTTTACTCTGTACTCACGCTTTAAGTATGTAGGAAATCCATTACTTTTAGAACAATAACTTGATGTCGACAATTCCTCCCGGAGCCATTTTAGAGCATCCGGTGGTCAGGGAAAGTGGCAGTAAAGCATTTTCTGAACTTACAGATTTATCATGGCACGGCACTACAATTACTTAGATTGTATATAGCCCATTTCTCCCAGTCTAAATCCAATAGATAAGCAATTTTTGAAAATTTATTTTCATTGCATCAATATCAATTGTTCTTCACATTTTATGCTCCACTGAATCCCATTTTGATTTGGGCAGAGAAGCATTACCAGTACCGAGCTCACTATCAAACTTTTGATACGATTTACGAAAATGAGCTATGCTGAATTCTAGTTACTAGCGACCGTATTACAGGTAAATATACTTCAAATAGAAAAGCTTACGCACTATAGACACAAAAAGTGCTGCATGACCACTTGACCACAATTGCTTGTCGATAGTCGATACACTCGCAATTGTTTTTAAAGTAATAATGAACTCAGGGGACATGTATGATTCAATTTTACATTTACCATTCCNGCACTATAGACACAAAAAGGGCTGCATGACCACTTGACCACAATTGCTTGTCGATAGTCGATACACTCGCAATTGTTTTTAAAGTAATAATGAACTCAGGGGACATGTATGATTCAATTTTACATTTACCATTCCGACAATGACAAATAACACGTAGGTAAATAGTTTATAATTTCCAAGACCTGTAGACAGTCATTTTCGTTTAGGATTTATTGCAGAGTAGACACTCAAATTACTTGATATGCTCACCTATTGCATGCATTTGTCCATTCCTTATAAGCAATATATATTGCCAGAAGAAAACATTCAAGACTTTTTATCCAATACTAAATAACGATTAATAAATCCCCATGTGAAGTGATTCGGAGACGTTCGGAGTGGGAAACCTAATAACATATCACAGACACAGGCTAATAAATATGTGCATCCGTAGTCAGTAGTCGTAGCTCTGGAACATGAGATTTTCGCAAAGTCAGTTCCGAATTTTGCTGCTGCTACAAAATAAATGTGCATATAATTTGAGACATCTGCACCGTAGTTTACTGTGAGAATTATGTGTAATCGTAGCACAGTCAAAAATAACATACTACAGATTTCCTTTAAGCATTTCTCATTCCTTTGACTATTATAGTACGACGTGCTTTCACTCCTTTCCCTTTATCACTTGGAATTGCCAACGGCTAGGTAAAATTCTCGTTTCCCGTTTACACAAGACCTCCTTCTTTGCATTTATCTTTTCTAGTAAGTAGTAACTTGTAATGATGCCGGCTCTCTTAGCAGATATTGGATCGGGATGCGTAGAAAGCGAAGTGAGTTACAACGGGATATAAAGTACAAAGTAGTTTTTTGTTACATTTTCCCCCTAGACGTTCCTCTGAGTACGTTATTCGAAAGATCGACGCTTTGTCTCTATCACGTTTAATGAGTTTGGAATATAACCATACTTCACCATGTCATCATCTCCAGTCGGTAGTTCTTTGCCCTGAGTGCAATTCGCCGAATTGCTTCGTTGTCAGATTTTATTCTATATGGCTAGAGCCAACTATATCTAAGCAGGAAGAAAGGACACAGAGATTTTGTAAAATATATAGTAATTAAATTGTCTTGCTTTGTTTTAGTGCCAGAACACATGTGTAAATAAGTATTGTTGGAAAAGGGAAGGAATTTTACTCTTTTTCTTTCACTATGCATAAGCCATAGGACAGGAAACAAGGGTAAAGATTTAACAAGACCATAAAGTTTTATCTATATTATGTTCATATATATTATGCCATATATTACTTAGGCACTGCGTAAAGACTCAGATATGTATCAGAAAATGTAGCTACATAGATCTACAAACGACTGGTAGTATTACTTATAGAGAAAACAGAGGGAATCTATTGAATATATCATAAACTGTCAAAAATAAGTGCGATAATAAAAAGTATATGAACATAGAGAAGCTCGTATGTATTTACTATAGGGCGCAAGCAATCTGGAGCAAAGTAGTCTGGATCATTTGCATGAGTGTGAACGCTAACATATTTTCTTGGAACGGAAAATCCGTGAAAAAAAAGTTCACACACTGCGGTATCCCAACAATTGAACCCATCAGAAAAATGCAGCAATAAAACGTAGTACTCGTCCTTTGTTATTATGATCCGCTGGGCATTTTTCTATTCATGAACAGAGCATAATTTTCCCTTTGTGGCATGCTTTATTAAGATTCCCACCAACTTTAAAAGATAAGCTTCAATTTTGTGTCCAATGTCGGAATAATTTTCCATTTAATTTGCATATTCATAAGTTTGTTCTGACTGATATTTAGGAGTTTAGTAGAAATGCAACCCCATTTCATCTTTGTTCGTCGTAACCCATCAAACCACACGTTCCAAGATAAAATACACTTAGATCTTGCATATAGTACAGTAGTACCTATATCGAATGTAGGAAAAGCAGAGGTTTACGGATTGCACAACACATTCTGGATGTTTCTTAATTGAATCTGAATAGAAAATCAAAATGCCCTGAGGCGTTTGTGCAAAACTGGGAAAATACTAAGTAGTGCTGCCAAGTTTAAAAGCGGAGGAGTAGTATTGTTAGTAAATTAAAGTGATGCGGATAATGCTAGAACGAAATCCCGCTGGCAATTAGTTCATGCTAAATTCATGTAACTAGAGAAGAGTAGTGCTAGAGAGGAATAAAGCCAAAATCCACTTATGTCATCTCTAAGTCCTAAGTATGTGAGAGATACTTTTGTGTAGAACATGTAAGATGACTGCTGCAGTGAGCAGAACATTTGAAACTTACTTAATTGGAAATCAAACTTGGTTTTGCTAGTAAATTGGCTACGTCAAAAAGACATTTGACTTGCGGCTAGACGAAATGCTACGGAGAGTAAGTACGTACAATTTACAATGTAGTACTACTACTACCCACCCTTTTCTGCCTGCATAAAGTTTCTTTGAAATTGGTCAAGTAAAATGCAAACAGTAATTAAATTCCCTCTCTTTCCCTCTCCGCACTACTATCACAATCACTTTCTCTCTGTCTTTCTACAAGTCAGTCGAAATTTCAGTTGAACAGTCGTGTCATAGAGCCTTTAATTTCCTTTTCCGTGAGCTAAGTAAGTAATTCGACCTACCTTCATTCATGCTTCTCTCCCGAATAAGTTGAAACAAAAACCAATAGAAAAGTTGGCTTTCGCAGTCTCCTCTTCCTCTTCGCTTCGTACAGAGCACAATGTAACACCAGCACGTTCATCAATCCGCCCGAGGATGATCCACGAACGTGACAGATACAATGGAGAAAATGAAACGTGTAGTCAAGCAAAAGACAGATTGCTCCTTTCTTATCAACTCCTGGCCCTCCTATTCCTTTGAGGAAAACTTGACTTGCTTTTTCTCTTACTAAATGTAAGTGACGAAGAATGAAGTTCTTTGTCTCCCACAACGTACATTTTCTATATGGGTTCAAGGTGTCCGCCACCCAATTGACAATTTCTGCAATCCGAGATCTTTTCTCCTTTTGTCACCCATTAGCACAATGTCCAATTACAACGCACTATAAATACTAGTTATGTCTTTTTCACTGGATTTGCCATATGGACAAATTATAACGAAATAAAATGGAAACAGGTTCATGACATCAATAAATATCTCATGCTCATGAATAGAAGCTGATCAAGCGCGAAATTTAAAACAACAAAGGAAAATGAAAATCCATTAGTCTCGCAATAAGCACTGAAAAACTAAGCAATGTAATACAAAGTCGCACGTATTATTTTATCCTAGAAAGAAATACTATACGGCAGTCAGGTCAATACCGGAATGCTTTTTTCTAAGCAAAGGATCTATTTTGAGTATCTTCAGTGAAGACGAATATTTTATGGCGTTACAAAACAAACGTAAATCACCTTAAGTTAATCCATTAGCTTTCTCCGGAAAGGGGAAATGATTTTCTCTCATGAATAGATTCAACAGCTCCCCATTGAGACGTAGCTTTAATTTAATGGCGTCGTATTTATCAAACAATAACTGAGCAACCAAACTTACACGTCCTTCTATGGAAAAGGTTATTTTTCTAGTCTTTTTAAATGGGCAGGCTTTATTAGTAAGAATAGGAATTTCTGTATAATAAATGAGGCAATGCAGCAGGCAGTAAACTACGAACAGTTTTTATTGATCCTGAAGATTAAACAGGATAAAAAGTGCTAATAAATGCATATGTTCACATAAAATTGCACTTTCCTCCGGATAGAATAAGATGCAGACTAAAAAGCTGTTCAGATGTGCTTGAGTTTCTTAGTTAAGAAAAAGAATACAGGGACGGATATCAGCGTGCATTATCAAGGGCAAAGGAGTAATCTTCTAGAGTACAGTAGTGGAGTAAATAAGTAGCTATCTGCATGTTATGTGCATATGAAAATAATAGTATGTTTACATAAACCATATTTCTCACAGTAAGTGGGAAAGTAGGATATTAGAATGGAAATGGTGGGAGTTTATGCTGTTTTACGAGTAAACATTCTATGCAATATGTTCGTTTGCATGAAGATGTTAACTGGATTTGTAGCGGGGAGATATATGGAAAACGGGGGAAGGGAGTCATCCGGGCTAATAATAAATGTATGCATAGGTACTTTAAAAGCATTATTTTAACAAGAAGCAAAAGCAAGTCGACATATGAACATGTCCATGTTTTCTCTATTAAATACTAAATCTCATCTTAGGACATTCACATACTATAAAAATTTCATGTCATAAGCACGTCTTATCACATCTATTGCATTTCTGTGTTAAATATGAAAGGAGTGTGTGTTAGGTGGTGGTAGAGAGGTGCTAGGGTTAAACTAAACTGGAATGACTGTTCATTAAACCACAGCACAGAGCCGTCTTGTTCACTGGAAATTCCAGGAACCCAATCTTCTTGGTTATGAAGCAATGAAAATGAGATGCTCACACTGACTTGGATCTTGAGCATCTTTCTGACAAAATATGGGAAACCAAAGGGAAGGGAGAAAGCCAAAGGAAGGGAAGCCAGATGAGTTTTCATTTGGAACATAGCAGAAGAGAAAGAAGATGACAGCTAGGAATAGAAATTCTCTATTATCTATCTGTCGTGTCTACGTATCCATTCTCCCTCTGCCTTTTGCATCATCCATTCTTTGGAGAATGAAACTCGACTCTCTCAGCATCCTCTTCATTCTCTCTTTTCCTTTTCGATTCGCCGGTCTTTTGTCTGAACATTGTCTTTAAAAGCACCTCTACAACATGGCACTCAACAGCTTCCTTCGCTTTTGTGATGCATGGCAGCCAGCTTCAGTAGCACTAGGACAATGCTCTTCTACACCCATTGGAATTTACGGATATAATAGAAAATATTCCTCTTTCATTCCAAAATATGAATGTACATAACTAAAGAGAGGGATCCTGCCTGTGAATGCGCACATAAAACAGACTTTTCTTTCTATTACCTGCCTCCTCAGATAAAATATAAAAACTTGTTCAGAAACTCAAGTCAGGTGATATGACTTGACATCAAGAACATCTCTATCACAGTGAGCCATGTGGTTGAGCACTAGCAAGAGGAACGAGCAAGGTGAAAAGAGGAAGACTCTCTAGGAAGTAAATGGCGAACTCCTATTTGAATTCCAACTGAGGAAACTCTCAAAGAGAACTACAAAAGGATGTGAACTCAACCAGTAAGTTTAGAACCAGGAAAGACTGAGTGAAAATGTGAACATGAATGTCAGTGAACGCTTTGTCAAAACCAAATGTGAAGTGGTACATTTTACAAGAACCTACCCACCTAACCTACCTATACGTAAACACATTCGAAATCAAATTATGGCCATACCAGACCTTACACACAATACCCGGACCCAGTAATAGCCCTGACTCATAAATAACATAACAGATTGTACCAATGTATAGCAGCATATTTTGCACAAAATAACTACACTTAAAAAAGCATACTCATAATATTGCCGACTTTTCCCTTTTCTTCAGACTTCCCGTTGTGTATATAGAGAATCAATGAAGGTACACAAGAAAAATAGCATAAGAAACCAGTATATAATTGGCTAGCTATGGGGTAAAAAGATTTAATTTTTGCGAACGACCAATTTATATTTAACAATGATGGTATTTTTACGTGATGAAGACTTTAATATCACAAAAGAGGATAGCAAGGGAATAGTTGGTGAAGGCAAGGAAGCAAAATGCAATTAACACACAAAAGACTACAAACTTAATTAAAATTTTCTCTGAATTTCGTATGTCTGGCTATTTGATGTGGAGGAAATCATTATTTTCAAGGACACATGGAACGACGACAATGTATTTCTTTTGCAGACATTTCAATGGGCGAATGAATAATGAAAAAGATATTTTTAGAGAATTTGATTTGAAAACAGTTTTTGTAGAAGTCGCTATAAATAATGCAAAGGAACTGCGTTCGGAAACAAAGAGGAGGACAATGGAGAACACTCGTGAATAAACCTCCGGCACGTCGCCTTCTCATTTCCAACATTACAAAGAGCCTAGGAATAACTTGATTTCCGTTCAGAACATCCGATTTTCTGACTTTTTCCTTGATGCTTTCTCTTAGCTTTCACCGCAGCTTTCTATTTTTATTATTTATAATATCGGAGAAGGGAGAAGGGCTTACGGACTTATAATATTACAACACTACCACTCCAGTTCAGACACTACATCTCTTTCCTACTTCCCTCTGCTTCCTTTTTGTTGGTTTGTATTATCGTATTGTGCTTGCGTAATATTCTTATGTGTGTAGTTCGTATGTATGATGTATCTTTTTCTAAGAACAATAAAGTATGCAAGAAAAAAATTTCCCCGGGTTCCCTCATAACTTACTTAGCTTGACCTAAAACATAGAACTTCTATTCTCATAGAATCATTTCGCCGTAACTACTACGCTGTACGTAATATTGAGCGAGGGAGGAAGGATAAGGAAGGGAAAACAAGAGGGAGAAGAATGATACAATGTATAAAGCATTAGCCTATCAAGATTCAGAATTTAGTCCAAGTGGAACCGGAGCCAACTGAGAAGAGTGACGTAGTCGGAGGCGAGATAAATTTATTTCCTGCCAAGAAATTTATATCGCCAATGATATTATTGCAATAAAGACGGCTCCTCTCATTTAATTTATGACTGATTTTTTATGTCTACTGCTGCACTGCATTTGTCTTTTGCCTCATCTGCACTAAACTAAATAACTTTGCTAGACTTGCACTGGTAATAGAAATAAAGTTGTGTGATGTGATGTGAGCATCAAATTCCAACCATTTTCTCTGATACCAATAAAAGTCTATAATGGAGATTTTATTTCTCTTCCCAAAAGATACTATGTGGAAATAGGACACTAAAGCATTACTACTTTCTACCCATTCCTATATATACATCATGTACACATAATATCATCTTACAATCTCCAGTCTCAGAATAAAATATGAAATGTATTTAACTTGTAACCATTCACATGACATTCAACTTATAGGTAGGTACCTACTTCATTTCTCAACTATTAAGGAAGTCATTGGAAAAGGAAATTTCCTTTTTATGTGACAGCTAATCCTTCATCTCCAAACTGAACTATCTACGAACTCGTTTATTCACTCACGCTACTTGATAAGAAAACCAAATTACTCCTTAATTATGATTAAGAAACTGTTTCAGTGTTTCTGTACCACACTAATTTTTTGTCTAGCTCTCCTAGTTCAATAAAAACAAATTTCTCTTTCTCTAGTGGGATATTAAAAGCACAGATTTAGATTTATGCATTTAAAGCAATGAAAACAATTACTAAATAACATTGGAATAATTAGACGGATTAAAATGTGAGATTGGTTGCTTAACAGGACTGAACAGATTGAAAGGAGAGCCAAGGCCAAGACAAAGGAGCTTTTCTCTGAACATTTGTTTAGATTTATACGATTTAAATAAGTACATTGAAATAAAGTGAAGCTACAATGTTCCAAATTAAATAAATAAGAAGCAGATTAGATTTTGGCTCATGTTTCTTAAACTGTAGTAGAGTGGAGGCAAAGCTCCGTGTAGTGAATGAGGGAAACAAATGAAAAGGTTGAGCTCAGCTGACATATTTGTGTCTGGTATAAATTGTCACATGTGTGCCTTGATGAAACTCGGCTTGACTCCCTCTTACTTTACAGTCCGCATAAATAACAGAAACAGGACTAAGTAGAGACATGTGGGACATATGCCCTTTTTGCTTTGCATTCGTCTACTGCAAAATAGAAAGGGCTCGGATCTTGCCTTAGCCTTTGGTCTAGGCACAATTAGGTTTTAACTCAGTACTCAGTAGTGTCACGGTGGTCTCTGTCTGGAACTGATCTTGCAGTTATTTAGGCAGTTGTTCTACCACTTACTCCTGCAATACACCCTGCAACTGGGTTATGTTACAAATCGCATGCTTACTGATGCATAATATAAACATAGTGTCCTGCATGTCTACTATCTTCTAATTCCCACAGAGAATTCATTACGTCACACCCAATTCTACTTGCTCTTGATTAAAAGAAAGAGCGAGAAAACTGCACAGACTTTATTCCCACCAATTTCTGCAGAAGCTCTTCCTAGTTGAAAATGAAAATTTAGTAGAGAACCAGATTGCGAAAAATCTAATAAATGCATGAACAGTGCCAAAATAGATTAGTTAGGCTAGCTATACTTACCTGCTACTTTGCATTGGACACAGCTACTTGGGGAACTTGTGTCAACCTCATAAAAGAGTCATAAGCACAATTTTATTGGGGCATAACTTTCTCAAATTAAAAATTCAGAAGACTTTGTGCATCAATATCAATATCCATGCACATCCTCAACATATGAACACCGTTTTATGCATTCATATTCAGTCGGATTACAAACATACTACCTAGCCGGAGAACATACGGTC
This sequence comes from Tomocerus nigrus, assembly GCA_019776505.1. Classification (NCBI taxonomy): domain Eukaryota; kingdom Metazoa; phylum Arthropoda; class Collembola; order Entomobryomorpha; family Tomoceridae; genus Tomocerus; species Tomocerus nigrus. Next base: position 4,926 of record JABASI010002867.1, on the reverse strand, counting down.
GTATTCGTATCTGGCTGAAAATAAACTTCACATCTCTGTATTCCTATCTTCTTTCATAAAAGACAACAAAAAAGTTGCTGATAACTTTACTTTGTTTGACTTTAGCATGCAACTATTTATTTTCTAAATATTCCAACAAATCCTATCGGACTATATAGACAGATTGTTTTGTAGCTCCTCGCTCGTAAGTATTTGTAATCCAATTTGGTTGCAAAAGCCAAATTCAGAAAAGAAAGGGTGATCAGTGTCATCATATCAGCAGTCAAAACTATTTCTGTGTGAGTTTATTAAATCTGACCAATAGAAATTAATTTGAGAATAATGTCTAATACTGCAGTACATTGAGTACACCTATAAAGCATTCATGATGTGAGTAGTAATAAAAGTAGTTTTTATGGCACCATTTCTCAAGTAAAATTGAATCTTGTGTCTAAGAAATAAAGTTATCCTCTGAGTGCGGCTAACAAGTATCAAATTGAGTTGTAAGGCTTGTAATAACATTGTTAAAAGTTATAGTTTTTTTCGAGTGTGGCACGTATAGCTGGACTAAGTAGACGGAGGGAATTGAAAAGGAGAAGGAAAATGAAATCTAATTCGGTATTCTTGTCAGACTAAATGCGAGGTGAAAGTAAAATAGAAGAAAGCCTGGAGAAACGTAAAAAGGTTGCGTTTTCATTTCCAATAAGAAGAAGGAGTAGTTAGTAGGGAGGAAGAGAGAGAGAGAGAGTAAATCTATGATACAGATGTATCGTCGGACTATGTAGACCACATCATGTCGTGTACTCCACTTGGTTTGGAATTGAGGAAGGGTGTAATGTGAAGTACATGAGCCGATAGGAACATATGTCCTGCAATTCCCTAGGATTAGTACAATTTCTCCTCATAAAGGCTTAAAGCTCAGCCAAGCGGGCAACTAATGTATTTAATGGGAAGCATAAGCATTAGCTCACATTAACTCACCAGTCTAAGCAATGCATTTATCTGTTAAGCTAACCATCCATAAAATAATGCTCCTAAATACTCATCTATAGTCACTTGCTCAGTAATGAGCATATCTCTGAATTAAACATCTACTCCTTGCAAACGTTCATTTTCCGAATCGTTTAAAGCACGGACCTCTATTTATCGTTATCTGCAGTGCTAATCCTGAAAATTGAATTTATTATTCTGTAGCCTTCTTTATTAATAAATGTGTATCACATAGAGAGCGTAGGGAATTAATGTGCATAGAAATCCAGAGACCCCGAGACCCCATAGTAGTTAAATTATTAATACCAAGCCTTCCCGTTCAATTTCCTACCATTTTATGCATTATTTATTTTAATGTGGCAAATAATTGATAATATGATGTAGTACATTTTTAAACAGCTCTGATTACACAAGCTTTACATGTACATATTACGTAGAACTCAACATTTAATTTATTAGTAGAATGAGGAAAATCTGTGCTTTGCATCATGTAAATGCACATACAGTAAGCAACAGCACATAATGGCGTCATAAAATAAAACTCGGCATTAATGGAAAACGTGTGTGATTGGAATTAATGGCAAAATTGCCAACAGACTATGCATTCTTAATTTGAAAATGTGAAGCGTGAGTACTAGCAGGTGCTCTCTCACTAAAACTAAGTGAGCAAAATAGGAGAGAACACTGCCAATTTTTATATTCCATAATGATAGAGAAGTAGAGAACAGAAGTAGGTAATGTATTCGAGAGCTTTTCTACCTGATCACAAACAACTCTCGAGCAACTAATGAGTTCAAACAACTAATGCTCCTACACAACGCAACAGAAGTGTGCACAAAGTTAACTTGAGTGGAGAGGAAGAAACGGGTGTCGAACGAAAGTAGCCTGGAAATTTTAATAATCATAGTAGAGCAGTTATATGTACATTTAGTAACTCGTATGTATGCGCTATCTACACACGTACATAATGTCCCTATCTCTCTGCAGCTTACACAGACGATAAGCATTCATAAACCATCTCCCCACATTTGCTTGCTAATCGTGGCCTGATGGCTTTCCCTCTATAAATAAAGAGAGCTGGCTCCTCACAACACAACGAAACCATCCAGCAGCGTCAACCAGAGCCAAGTTGAAGGAAAGACGCAAAAGAGCAAGTTGGTTGGTGGCCTGTAGCAATATTTAATGTAATCCTCCCATGAAACCCGTGGGATTAGCTTTAACTTCAGATTAAACCCATATTATTATTGTACATCTTACTTTATGCATATGGGGAACATTAGCCTCCTCTGCTAAATAAGTGCACTTTCTTCCTCTTTTATGTCTTTCGCCATATAACTTCATCTCGTTGGCCGTTTAGGGAACATGCTGTCTCCAAAATGGAACCCAGCCCAGTTCCTGATTGTGAGAATATTATTAACTAGCATTTTTAAATCCTCCCCATCCGTGTCCTTTGATATAGCAGAAAACTTTGCAGTGCACTTTTACGCTAGTCTACTACAATAGTTGAATCCCTCTAGCTAAAGCCATTACGTACTTTCTCCTATAGTTTTTACTCTGTTGATAATACATACATAATAATACAAGATGTGCATACACATTGCGGATATTATATGGTAAAAGGGTTAGCTATGGACATTTATATTGTCTGGGGTAGAATGAAATATTGGCAAATGTGATTCTCCCACATTTACTTTACATTTCCATATATTTAAAGGATTTAAGTGCTTAAAATAGTAGAGAGCAGATGATTTCACCACGTTTAAGTTTATCGCAAGCGAGATAAAGTGTGCTAGAAAATAAATAATTCTTTTTCTACTACTTTTTTATACCCTGTTAAATTTTCAATGCCGGAACTAAGGAGTCGAGAATTGAAAACGGCAAGGAGCCGTCTGTATTTATCCGTAGAACGAGTAATTGGAATTGAAATTAAAAGGAATATTTGATATGTACCTATTTAGTTGGCGATAAGAGTTTCGTGTTTGTAAGTCATTTGGTGGACAAAGAATTTATAAATGACTACAACTTTCATCGTATTTTTTCCGAAATGCTCAAAGTGAAAAGGATCTGATTCACACGCAATGTTTACACAAAAGAATGAACTAGAAAAGAATGAAATGGAGCGAAAGAATCCAAGATTCATTTCGAGTGTTTGATGGGAATAGAAATAGGAGGGAAAGCTGCATGGTCATCAGTGTTGGTTAAATAGACAGACTGAGCCCAGCTGCGTAAAGAATGGTGAAACTCTATTTTCACTTCTGACAGGATATATTCCAAAGAATGTTTTTCATCAAGGTGTTCTTGTCCTCTTGGCTTTCCTCCACGCTAAAAGTGTAAATAACGAAAGCATACATTCAGTAACAAAAGTAAGGAATCTACTTTCCCTTCATCTCAAGCGATTCAAGAAAAATGAGTGGGAGAAATATAGTTTTTCGACATGAAGCACACGCATTCTTCTTTGTCCGTCCGATCCTATTTCATTCTAAAGAAAATAAGATATCCGACTATGACTACTGACTGCATATTCCCGAGCTATCTCTTCGTATCCCATTGAACAGTTAGTTAGTTCCCTCCCCGTCTGCGAAAAGAGGCATCACTTCGTTTAATACAAACAACACTACCAGAAAATTAAAGTTAGGCACAGCGTTAGTTTGACGCTACAATGTTTCTCCTCAGTAATAGTTTCCAAGTCCGTTGCATGACAGTCCCCCATAAGATAAAACTCAGTTCCGGATCTACCCATAACCTCTGAAATCTTTCCTCCTTCCAACCATTTCTCTCATTTACTTCTTTTCCCAAACTGCTTTTATTATGAGCTTTTGACGCTTGGAATTCACCAACTGCACAGAATTTATCATCCACAAATATCTAATAAAATGTAGCAAACCTGATCTGCACAGCATTCTTTCAGTAGCAACTACAGCTCCACTAAGATAAGTACCACTAAAGCTCACTATCGCAAAAGAAAAATAATAGAATTTCAAAAATAATACAAATATGATAGTCATCAAATATTCGATGATAGAATAATTCGGCTCTGGAATCGTAAAGCGTTATAATCGCTATTCTAAGTTCTTTCTTCCTATTCCATTTTGACTGCCATTTTGATATGATGCAGTCACGCTCTTGATCCTCACTATCGTAGATTTCGTTCTGAATTTTTACAATGTTTTTCTAATGCCGATTGTTCAAGCAATGCCAAAATAAATCTTCATTTCCTGGATTGTCTTTTTATCAAGGTATTCAGATTATATCTTCACTATAATATGCACACTGTCATAATGTGTCGCTCTTTTCAGTTTAGGCTGGTAAGTAATTATGAATTTGTTGCTTTCTCAGTTTCTCGACACACAGGAGCAATTTTGACCATTTACGAACAACTGTCTTTTGACGTTTTGAGGTGATAGCCGATAAGTAATTTAAAGTATTAAAGTGCAAAAGTGCAAAAGATTAGCTTACATGTAATAATTAAGAAATATTAATTAGAAAATAGAGTGGCCATAGTGGCCACTCTTCCGTTTATATTTACTATACATAGTATACCTACTTACTTATTTTTTGATAAGTAATTTTGAATAGGTATACAACGATTTCGTCCGTGTCTGCAAATTCCTATTTTGACTTTGACAAAAATAATTAGATTTACAATACTTTCCTGTTCTGACTATTCTGATACAAAATTAATATTATGCCTACATGAAACATGAATGTTTCTATCGAAGATGTAATCTGTTGGCTTTGGCTATATTCCATTTGTTCATTCGTAATGAAATATAGGGATTGCGTGGGTAGGCGGGAAAAATGGTGGACTAACCTACATAAGGGCTGCTACTACCTAAGCGAAGCCCATATCTATTCATCAATCCTTCCTCTTGAATTTTTATCCTCCTACAGCATTCTATTCATGGAGATTTGAATTGACAATTCAATGGAGTGAGAATTCTATATTTCAAGGATCTC
>JABASI010002866.1:0-18172 GCA_019776505.1 Tomocerus nigrus | reverse complement strand
TTTCGCATTACTTTTGTATTTTATCCATCCATCCACTATCCACCTGGATAAAATTCAGGTGGTTAAAACCAATTTTGTCCCATTTTATCCAACCACTCTATTTCATCCACCGCAACCCTGATCATAATAATGTGCTTGCTACTTCACTGCCCGTGTACAGGTTCATTGAATTTAACGATATACCACAGTACAATTTCATCATTTCTATATACGGTAGAAATCCGAAATTTTGATTGATACTTTGCTACATCATTACTATTACCAGAATGAAATTAAAATTGACTATCCCGGCATGCTGCATATAATTACTAAAACAGTAAAGTCTCACATATGTGTATTTACATGAAATTAACGAAGGCCCATGTCAATTCTCTCTACTACAACGTGCAAAGTGCTACGAAATAGAATTTTGCATCCCAATCGCGAGTCAGTTTCCCAGTTACGGAAAATGCAGAACCAAGAAGATTGGTGAGCATGCGATCTTGCATAAGGACTCCTCCCGTATTTCATGACTTTCTGCAAAAATAAACAGGAATTCTGTTGGACCTAAGTACTATATTTTTTTAAATACACTGAACGGATCTGTATTTTTAAGAAAAATGGTTCAATGGAAAATGTAGATATGATAAACTATTAAATCAATTGCGAATTTATTGACCATACCAAATGGACTAAGGGTTTTAATAGCATACTTGTTTCACTAAGAAGCTTGGTGGCTCGTAATTGCCCTGTCAGCCTGTGCAGTTTGAGAGGATTTTCATTCTATTTTTGGTTTAGCAACCCCTTTCGGCGAAACTCAACTTATGTGCCCCAATTTTATTAATTAAAAGCATTGTTGTGTTACTGACTGAAAAACATATTTACTGTCTGTATTAAAATATCGTATTTCCTATACTTTTTGGTCAGAGATCGCTAGTGTCACTTTCCTACCATTTTCCAAATTACCACTAATAATTTTGGCCTAGATTGGCTCTGCCTCCGTTTTAGCTCTTGTATTTAAAAATGTCAACTAGAAAGTAAGAGGAGAAGAGATTTTGCATCTTCTCTATTACTGTGTGATATTTTCTGTTATCTTGGCCTCGCTCGTTTGCCTACTTGGTCCCCTACTTACACAACGTGCAGTATTGCATGGTTTTTCGGTATTGCAAAAGCGAAGTTGGAACAGAACGTTGTTTCTAGTAGTGTGGCTCGGTCGTCTCGAAATCCAAGCGCCGCACGTCCGTACATTAGTCTGGAAGTGAGTGAAGGAAGAAGGAGCGAGGCAGGCAGGCAGGCACACTAGGCACAGTCAAGGAGTATATGGTGGCTGCACGGTTTACGGCGGCTATATCCGTCGTAGTATTTGTAGTTTTTGCAGGCCAGGCGTGTAGTGCAGGCAGGGAGTGTGTACTCTTGGATGGATGATAGTGGGGCTTGCGAGCGAGAGTTGCAGGAGGAGAGGACGGAGTTCAGTTCGGAGTTTCGGGAGTGCGGAGAGTGGCAGTGGAGTATTAGATCGGGGCAGTCGAGTCAACGAGTCAGCGATATAGGAATAGGACGATGCGCCAACCAGCCATCCAGCCGTAGAGCAACCAGCCAGCATCTTGCCTCACTGATTGTGAGTGTTCTTGAGCCAGCAGCCGATTTGGAATCGCAAACTCTCGCCTACTTCGCATACTCACGTCCTAGTTGTTTCCTGGCAAGCTCCCCTGCCTCACGCTCTGGGTAAAAATACACAAATATCTGCTCCTATGAACTGATTCGATAATTTTTGCATTTATTATTCTGCTGGGTCACTTTCCATTAAACTGGCCCAGCCCGCCCTGTCCAATCTTCATTTATCCGTGCTCCGTCCCCGCTGCCCATTCTTTCTCAATTATCACCACATCCTAGCGAGCCCTAATCTCTTCGCCCCAAATTCTCTCGTGCTGCACACTGCACATCGCCAATCTCGACCCAATCTTCTCAAAGGAAAGAGCGGAGCGCATGAGACCCTGTGAAAAGTCCCTCTCTGTCTTCCTCCTTTCCCTTCCGTCTGCTCCAGTGTAGACTAGTTATCTGTGGGCTATCCGTGGGTGATTGTGATAATGTGCTCCTGTCTCTCTGGCTAATGGCAAAAGGATTTAGACAACTTTCATCAGTGCCTCTACCACTCTGTCAAGAAGTCTCAAGTTCTCAACGCCTTGCGTTCTTGTTGTTGCCCCTCTGAGGGCTGCCCATTCAAAATGACAACATCTCCCTCTCCAATCTCCTAATTTATTTCCTTGCCCCACACGGAACTTTTCGAACAGGAAATTGTGAGCAGTTCCCAATGCACCTCTCACTCCGTCACAGATCACTAAAAGTCGCAGAGAGAGGCAATTGCTGCGTGCAGCAGGGCGATGCGACAACATGTTGTTGTGATGTGAATGTGACTCTATTCTCCAGCACATCTTGTTGCTAGTGCATAATGTGCATCTCATTCCAGCCACCTGATAGAAAATTCATTTTCTTACAAACATCAGTTAACTGGATTCATTCTGTGTAGCTACTTACGTTACTTACGCTGCTTTAAGTCAATATCTGTGGGCCAAGTTTCTTCCATGGGCCATGAGTCACTGCGAGACATTATCCTACGCCCAAGGAAATATTTTGTGACACGAGGATTTCCATATGGAAAATAAGATTCCTTCTTAGATAGGCAACTCAAATATTTAGCTAAATACCTGCCTGTTTTGCACAGTCGTTCATTAAAACAATATAATTTCGTGCAGGATTAACTTGTTTCCCAACTTTATATTTTCTAGGCCGTGAATGCTGTAGATTAAAGTCTTTAGGGATCGAGAGCGAGAGAGAAATCTGGAAAAAGTCCAGAGACCAAGAGTAGGGAAGGGAAGGATATTTATTTTCGGATCCTTTAGGTAGTGGTGTACTTTCTCCAGAGTGCCAGCAGCAAGAATAGGAGAGAGAGAGAGAGAGAGAAAGCGTAGACGAGGACTGTTGTGGCGTGTAATGTGCGGCTGAATCGAGAGGAGGCAGATTGCGAGATAGGAAGCATATTGACGGCGGAAGAGAAAAGGTGAGATGATAAATCCGAAAAGTTGAAGAATGTTGTGTTTGTGTGCGGGAAGTGAGGCGTGGACACTTTTCGGGAGCAGGGACAGTGGAGGGAAGGGACTGTTGATGGCCGGGCACCGAAATGGCCAGCTCCTCCGGAACATGTGCTCGTCGTAAGTGCGGAGTGCGGGATTCGGGAACAAGGCTAACTCGTGAGTTGCAAGTGTGCGGAGCGAACGCGGGGGAACCACAGTGTCTCCACTAGTGCGGCGGGCGGGATAGATAGAGGATAGCGGCTAGACAACCGATGTAGAGGCTACCCGGGCGACGAGGGAAGGTGCTGTGATTGTGATATTCGAGCAACATTCCTCCGCAAGGAATGGCCTCGGTGGCAGCTTGGTTGCCGTTTGCACGAGCGGCGGCGATCGGGTGGGTACCGATCGCCACCAATCCGCTGCCTCCACCGCCGGTGACGAAAGACCGCCGAAAAGCGGACGACGAGAAACTCCTGATCAATGTGTCCGGACGGAAGTTCGAGACTTGGCGCAACACCCTCGAGAAATACCCGGACACTCTGCTGGGCTCGTCGGAGCGCGAGTTCTTCTACGACGAGGACAGCAAGGAGTACTTCTTCGACCGCGACCCGGACATCTTCCGGCACATCCTCAACTACTACCGCACGGGCAAGCTGCACTACCCGAAGCACGAGTGTCTCACCAGCTACGACGAGGAGCTGGCCTTCTTCGGCATCCTGCCCGACGTCATCGGCGACTGCTGCTACGAGGACTACCGCGACCGGAAACGCGAGAACGCTGAGCGGCTGCTCGACGACAAGCTGTCGGAGAACGGCGACCAGGCCCTGCAGCAGCTGACCAACATTCGGCAGCGCATGTGGCGGGCCTTCGAGAACCCGCACACGTCCACCGCCGCCCTCGTGTTCTACTACGTCACCGGCTTCTTCATCGCAGTGTCCGTGATGGCCAACGTGGTCGAGACAGTGCCCTGCGGCAAGTTGCCCGGCAAGGGCGGCAGCCTCTCCTGCGGGGAGCGCTACAAAACCGTATTTTTCTGTTTGGACACGGCCTGCGTCATGATCTTCACTGCTGAGTATCTCCTCCGTCTCTTCGCCGCGCCGGATCGGTGTAAGTTTGTGCGGAGTGTGATGAGCATCATCGACGTCGTCGCCATCCTCCCCTACTACATCGGCCTGGGCATCACCGACAACGACGATGTGTCCGGAGCCTTCGTCACCCTGCGCGTTTTTCGGGTTTTCCGCATCTTCAAATTCTCTCGGCATTCCCAAGGCTTGCGCATCCTCGGCTATACGCTCAAGTCGTGCGCCTCAGAACTAGGCTTTCTTGTCTTCTCCCTGGCCATGGCCATCATCATCTTTGCCACTGTCATGTTCTACGCCGAGAAGAATGTCGAAGAGACCAACTTCACTTCCATTCCGGCAGCCTTCTGGTACACCATTGTCACCATGACCACTCTCGGGTAAGTACCTGCACACTCATTTTTACTTCCCCCGTCCCCCCACCCCCACTTCTAATAATAAATCCCCACTTCTAATAATAAATAAATAAATAAATAAACAGGGCCCGATAAATAAATAAAATTCGGCAGATTCCCCGCCTTTACTACTCAACACGCTGCATGCGGGTGCCGTGTACGTGTAGTGTGTATCTTCCCTAGACGTAAATACGTCTCATCCAATTCTTCGCCTGCATTTTCATATTATGTAAATTGGATATCAATTTATCCTGTCTAATATATCTCGGCGGCTGAAGCCACCGTGACTGCTATACAAATTCCCCGCAGATAGGCCTCTAATAAGCCTAAGCGCTGGATTGCTCGTAGACTACTTAGTGTATTAAGGCCGGGAATGAAATTCGGTGGAAGGGATATGCAAAATAGAGCGAGGAAAACAAAAAGAGTAGAGTTACTGACAATATGAGTTGAGGCTGGTTGTCTTGTTCGGAAGTTGGAGCTCGGTGCGCCCTGCTATATTAAAACACATTCGTCTCCTTCCCTTCTCTCCTCTCTTTAACACTGCACACTGCCACGCCACTGCACATAAAGCAGACATCCTCAGCACCGACTTGTTTTCTTTCCATAATGTCCCCCGTGGGGAGACTCAATCGCTAGACTCATCACTAACTAAATCATGCACAGGATGGAATTCTTAACGAATTTCCTCTGCGAACAACAAAGACACTTGTGAGTCTGATAGTGCCAATGCTCCAGCCACTCGGCGGGATGTCTCTTCCATTTTCACCACACCACAACCAACATTGATCTATCTATCCATGCATCCTTCCCTCGCCGCACTCTTCACAATTACACTTGTCCGCCGATACCTTCCTCTTTGTTTACTACTATCACTTCTGTCATCAGCCCCGGCCTTCCGCCCGCCCTCCCGCCCGCCGCCCTCCCGCCTTACCCCTCCTCCTCCTCCTTCTCGAATCAATGCATAAGAAATCCTCCGCTTCCCCCCCCCCCCCTCCACTCAAATATTCTGCCCGCTACGGAAACCTACATAAGTAATATAATATTTCATTTATGTACATAAACACATACTGACATGTTACATATTACAAAAAGGCATATATTGATGCCTAGAACATCCACCTATCTATATTAAATATTATTATTATCTCGCTCTCTCCTTTTGCAACTGTGAAGCAAGTATCATCAATATCAAATATTTCCATGCTACCATCGCATCCCGCAACGGACTCGAATCCGTTACATTTCAGAGGACACGATGCTACATTTTTTGCCTAATGTTTTATGTATCTGAGGAACGTAAGACGTTTATAGTGAGACTCTGAGAGACTGTAGTGATAGAAAGTAGTAGTCTAGTTGTGTGCCGTAGAAATAGGAGTGCTATAGAATAATCTGTATTGTACGTTAAATATGTACGGCAGGCAGTATGTAATGTATGTAGTCGTGGCAAGAGCTATTTAGTTAGAGATAAACTACCTCAACTCGGGCATCCCATCATATTCTGCACATATACATTGTGCAGGACTGTATTATAACGAAATCTACTTCTAGACATCAAAAAAACTATCAAGTTAATGCACCTATGTTATGCTAGCCTCTTTCTTACTCTTTATCAGCCCTGCCTACCTACCTAGTGCTTTACTCTCTCTCTCTTCTCTCTGGCTACATACACGTACGTAGGAATATTGGACGTTTCACTCACTCTCGGTTGCCAGTAAATTTTGATATGGCATTACGAATTCCCATCGCTTTTAGCACCAAATCGAAAGTGTGTGACGCAGTAGGTTATTACTGTTTTAGTTTCACCTTCGATCTTTTTCACTCTACTTCCACATTTACTCCATCCACATCCAGCCACACCAACAACCAACCAACCACTCAACTTTAATCATATTTATTTAGATACGTACGTCCTACTTCTTCCTGTACATTATTTAAATTTATAAGCCAGATATTCTCATGAACAACACACCTAATATCATTTACATACTTTCATCATCAATATTAATTAGTCTCATCTTTTAGCTATATTCTCCCACATTAATGTTTATTGCAACTTCTGAGTGCCCTAACTTCATTAAACAACTCCTACTACTGCTACTGCTGCTACACAACACATGCATTACATACCCAACCCAACTATCGCTACTCCTAAACTAAAGCCAAACTCTAATGTGCGTGCGTGACAAATACTTTCACAACGTCCTATCTTTTTACGTGACTAATTATTTCTCATCAATACTCAATGTCTAGAACAATTTGAACACCTTTCGTCTTTAAAACGCTATTCCTCTCTCCCAGTGTAGCGTCTATCAACCTACAGAACATTACTAACCCTTCATACATGGAAATGTGCAAGAAATATTAATTTATTAATTACTAGTCGTCCCACATGTGCATAGATAGTCAGTCATGAAAAGTTTATGCGGACAATGTTGCAGGTCTCGTTTGTAAAGGAAAACTTCAAACGCCCTTTTTTCCCATTACGTAAAGTATTGGAAAACAATGTGTTGACGTAAATGATGAATCCAAATTTAGATGCGAAGAATATTTTTAGAAATATTTGCGGATTAGTGTGGAAAGAAAAGTTTTTCTAGAGTTATTTAAAGCTTTGAAATGATATGAGTGTTATATATAGCTAGGTATTGTTTAAATATAACCGAGTTGACATTTGAACACTGACAATAAGGTAAATGGATCTGAAAGGCTTTATTACCGAAAGCGAGACTGAGAAATCGAAAATACATTTCGACTCCCACTCAATCAAAATTCTGAGTATGCATAAATATCGGAATACATAGATACACAGAGATTAGGATGAGGACTTGAGGACTATGACTTGTGAATATATTTGTAGAAACCTTGACTTGAGTCGGAGAGGTATAAAATGACATGAGTAAATGCCTGTGCTCACATTGCTCTGTTTACACAACACTCACTTGCTCGATAAGTTCCATTGGGAATGACGTAATTGTTATACACGTCATCAAGCATATAACTGCACAATTGCCCAATGGTCGTCCAACATTCATTTCCAGATCCTGCAAAGCTGCCCGATAAATGTTTTTCGATTAGCAGATGCAGTCGTATTGAAAAAAAGGGGAAACAATAATGGGACGTAGTTACTACAAAGAGATTTCTTTCCAATAATATTGGCAGCCATTTCAGTGGCTGCCTGGCCTGGCTAGCGTAGGTATCGACCCTAAACCATTACCATGCCGTCCTGGTAAACATGTAAGATGTATAGCCAAGCAAAAGACAAGTTGGTCATTAGGAGAACATAAATAAGTACAACGTACTTAGATTCTGTTCACCAAAATGAAGGAAAAGTATATTCCCAGTCCACATGTAGGTATCAGATTAAAAGAAACTTTACTCTTGCACGAACTTAGTCCTAATCGTAATGTGCGCTGGCTGTCTTCGCTATTAAGGATACACGATGCGTAGGCACTGCACTACTAAGGTATTGCTCTCATCCTTCTTATACTAATTCCACTGCCGCATTCACCGCCTTACAACATCCACGCTTTTTATATCCTCAGAATAGACATCTCCCATTAAACAACTTGTACCTACCTATACATATTACAACATTTTTAGGCCCTGTTCAGAATTTATACACGGGGAACAATGCAACATCACGTAATTCTGATAACTACTATGTCTGTGTATGCTTAGAATCTTAGAATGCAATGCTCACCAGTTATTATTACCTACTCTTCCCACTCACTCCTCTCCAAACCTACCTACACTTATAAAAAACCTAATACTTTCACCAGAATTTTTTTTACATGCGGTGTGTAATTGGAAGTGCGTGACTTTAAAACAGCACAAATAGCTCTCGAAATGTTTGCAAGCATCAGCAAGGCATATTAGACGAATTCAAAACCACTGTGATATCTTTAGCTACATCAAGTCTGTAGCTATGCTCACTAGACACATTAGGAGCAATACCAACATGCAACTTATTATTTTATAACCATCCGATCCTGACAATTCTAATTAAACACGTCTCCGTTTTAAGAATGCTTTCTTATGGATTTCCGTCTTGCAGTATTTGTAATTGAAACCCTTTCCGTTAAACTACTTGTGTTTTGGCGAGAGATACACTTGCAGCCAAGCTTCGTATTTCGTTACTTAACAGCTACACATAATTTGCCCAAATTAGAAAAATGGTAAAACTGTCACATTTTTTAAAATGCTCTGGAAATTAACGATACGATTAAATGCAACTACTTACACGAATTTGTTACACACAATGTTGGGTGAGTGCTTTAACATGGAAATAATATTTATACTATAGAGTACAATGCTAGAAATAAAATAAAAGTTTCTCTCAAAGTTCCCCATTAATTTCCCTGTGGAAAATACTCTGTCCAGCATTTGTATACATCACGGCAAGTATAGAATGACGGCAGTAGAATATGTTTGTGCAACACTTATTGGGGCTTAAAGACAGTTGGAAATTATATGACTCAGTTAGCAATTAGAAGGTGCTTTAGCGTCATTGGCGCTAACCAGAAGGCACGGGACATAATTATATGGAGTCTCTATTGTTTCCATGAATGGACAACTTGAACCAATTTCAGATATTTGTGCCCCATGCAAACTGATAAATAATTTGATTATGTTGAGCAACAAAGAGTAATATATTGTTTTCACAAACTTTCAGCAACTGTCTAGGCAAATTAATTGAAGGGCGACAACGGAGAAAATTGTTCACATTTATTTGAGTCGAATTAATTTGCACAAAGGCTTTTTCCCAATAAACTACAGCGAGAGAAAGGGAGAGAGCAGGTGGACGTCAGTCTCCACTCTAAAATTAGTGTTGGGCTTTAGAATGTACTGTAGCAACTTTGTAGCCCACTTTCACCTTTAATATCTACTTCTCATTGTTTAATGCTATAAATAGATACTCACGTGGACAATTTATGTTGTTACAGAAAACATAAATTTACACTGCATAATATGCAAGTATACTGACAACCTATACCTATTGTTACCTACCTAGTTCTTTACAGTTTATATTTTTATGATTTCTATATATTTCTTAAGACTTTCTTAGATTTTTTAAAAATAATTGTGAAATGTACATAGCAGGAAATGTGTGCCTGTATTTAATTTCTAGGAAAAGTGACGCTAACTGACGGATTTGGCTGACGGGTATAGGTAGCAATTAATCTCTGAGGTGATGCAGGATGAATTTGGGAGAAGAATCGAAGAAAAGGGTTTGGTTAAAATGCAAAATATGGTTTAGGGAGTGAGAAAGAGTGTTGGTAAATGATGGAGATAAATGAGTGGGGATAAGTGAGGTGAGCAGGTGCAACGGTGCAAGTGGGGATTGGAGAGCGAGAAATATCCGATGAAATCTAAAATCGTGGCATTGGAAAAGATTTTAAAGGGCCTAGCGCGATGGCTATTGAGGGTCGTTTTAGTGGGAAACGTGAATGGAGAAGGGGTAAGGTGGCTAATAGCAAGAGTCAGAGGCATATTTTATTGACTAATAAATCGAGGTCATCAGACTCCACTTGGGCATCATTCATTTCGCTTCGAAATTCCATCCAGGCGAATCTCTAGTCGCTACATAATAATCTGAATCTCTATAGGCATTTCGTTTTTTCCTCCTGCACTCACATTAAGCTATTCATTGTGGAAAGTCAAGATCTTTTAGTCACAGAGTCACGTCTAGTCTATTCTTGCTTCTTATGCAGAGCCAACATAAAATGGCAGGCTTCTGACTACACTTCTTCCTTTCCATCAATTCCATCTCCTAGAAAATATATTATAGCTCACTACGTTTACTTTACTTAACGCTCTACGTAAGCGGAAAACGCTAATGTGGAATGCGAAGCTATGACGCAGTTCCTTCTCACCAGGTAGCAACATGTAAAATGCAGACTAATAACAATATACCTGCTCACGGCTTAGCTCAACTATTAACCAAGTCATATAAATATATAGCCAGCCTATTTTCTCCTCCGCCAGCCTTTTCTATTTAAAAATATTTTAAATATCTCACCAATTGCTCAATCCTATAAATATACTCTGCCGAGAATTACGGCGAAGTAAGGAGGAAAAGGCTCGTAGTGATTCTCTACTTTTATTAGAAGGGAAAAGATAAAATATTGATATCTCTCGTATATAAACTACGGCTATATAATTTGAAATTCAACAACTCAGCAGATATTCATAGCATTTAATTAACTAAATCATGAATAGGTAGTTACTAAATAAACTCGTGGATACATCTACATACAATATATCTAGGGAAGACTACTTATACTTATATCCAAGTAGAATAGGAACGGAGGAGGAAATGTGTAAGATTGGAATCTTTCTTATTGTTAATTAATGTTAGTTAGGAAATGTACACGGAGATACCTAAAGCTCCACTCTGGATACATAGAACGTAAAATATGGTATTAATTAATTGATGGTAAAGTAGACTTGGCATTACTCTCATGAGAGAAAGGAATAATACTTCTCTTAGAGATTATTCTCATGTTCGTACTATTCTGTAAGGGCACTCACTCATTGTCAGTAAGCCTAATTAATCAACATAAAATGTGGACGCATGACTCTTCCGGCTCAATCAACTTGTCTTGTTTCTTTCCCTACTTTCTCTTGTCGCACATCTCATCCAGAAGATCCTGTAATGCTTTCCTACATTATGTGCATAACCCTTTAGTCAGTCAGTGCTAGTAGCTGCTAGGCAATGGAGTCAGAGTCAGAGAAATCCTCCATCCACGTCTTCACTTCAACAACTCTACAGCTTAATGCAAGCAAAAAATTTCAAGACACTCATTTTTACTACTACACAAATGCATGAAAGCAATTTTGTAGAAAATAAATTTCTCTATTTACACAGCTACTATATTATAATATTTCTTTTATTGTCCTACACATACATACATACATACATAATAACTAGATAGATAGGTAGGTACTCTATTTTTATTAGAATATTTTTACTATGAAACATTCGTAGAACAACACTTAAGATTTGACACTAAATTATTTTCTCCACATTTTTGGGGTTTCTCTGTATACACAGAGAGGATTGTTGGCTTTTACTCCACTCGCTTCACTCACACAGCACTTATTTACTACAGAATAGATTGCTCTGGCATTGATTCAAGAAATGAGGATGGATCAAAGTGTGTTTTCAAGAGGCTACAGCTGATTTTTTTATCTTTAGATTAGTTGAATTTCCTTAAGAAACGCAATATCTTTTTTTCGTAGACAGTGTCTTCTTGTTTGTCTTCTATTAAGTATACATAGAGCAAAGTGTCGAGAATTACCCAGCTGCATCACACTAAATTGCTAGCTCCAAATTTACTCTTTATATAAATTCACTCAGGAATTAAATTGGCGATACATCTTCTCTCTTCATTCTTTGAGGAATTACAACTTTATACAATCGTGAAAGATTTCGAATTAAAAATCTAGTGCCAACTACACTACACTCTATAGTATTTGCCAATTATATACTAGACAATCATGTGTCACAAATACATGTTAATGATGACAATGATGTGATTGCCTAAACTAAACACAAGGTACACAGGAGGACGCCGTATACATGATACTCTACAAATACATCCATGTCCCCCTCGCTATTTATTACCCTTGACAGAATAAATTGTTAGGGAATCTCATCCTGTGCACAACATTTTCTTTTTATTCTTTCCTCCTTTCTTCTGCATACTAAATTAACCTTCTTCAACTTCACATATCCCACTTCATCTTCTAACGACAATCACAACTTGTCACACTTTGTCTCCTATTCTCAGATTCTCCCTACAGCCATTTAATAAAACCTCCATTATTCTTATTACTTACACTTACAATCTTTAAGTGGTTTCTTTATATACTTTTGTGGCTTTACAAAAATAATTACTGAGAAAATAGAAATAATGCAAATAAAAATTAATTTTTTGACCTTTAAATGTGTAAAAATGAAAGGGAAAGTAAATGAGTATGTTGATATGTCCTTAGTGCTTGCTGATTCTAAAACAAGTAGTGTAATTGGAGGATTTCATTTTGTGCATTCAGTCTGCAGAGAAATGGTAGTGGCAAGTGTTGATGCCAAGAATATGTTATATTTGTTGGCTAGATGGTTTTTGTGTAATAGAATAATAGAAAAGTCAATGCGGCGGAAGAGGCTGAGGGGGGAGCGGTGTCTCTAGGTAAATATCTTCGATTGAAAGTCAACATTGGATGTCATCATTATTATTAGATGGGTTGAGGGTATTTGGGGGTAGGAGGAGCGTATAGGGCATAAGGCCCCAGCTTATTTATAGCCGAAATCTTAAGGAAATATCAATACAATTTCGATGGTCACGCTAGCGATACATTTTATCTGTGTATATAAGAATAGGGGTTAGCTCTGTCTTTTCGTGCCATGTTGATGATGATAGTAAATACGACCATAAGGAAAGACTTGGGAGGATTGTCGGTTCTGCGCCCTGACCTTTCTACTCTCTCCGGTCCCTTTCCTCCGCTTTGTTAGATGGGTTGAGGGTATTTGGGGGTAGGAGGAGCGTATAGGGCATAAGGCCCCAGCTTATTTATAGCTGAAATCTTAAGGAAATATCAATACAATTTCGACGGTCACGCTGGCGATGCATTTTATCTGTGTATATAAGAATAGGGGTTAGCTCTGGCTTTTCGTGCCATGTTGATGATGATAGTAAATACGACCATAAGGAAAGACTTGGGAGGATTGTCGGTTCTGCGCCCTGACCTTTCTACTCTCTCCGGTCCCTTTCCTCCGCTTTGTAGCTCTTATGTCTTGTCGACTATTAAACTCTATAGACACTCTCCTGTGCCAAACTTCTCATTTCGTTTCACCTCCTTTTGTATTGACTTTATGGGAGAATTTCCCAGGGAAAGCATCTCATATTGTTGACATAACTGATATCACAACCAACCTCCGCCCGCTTTGCTACAGCCAAGAATAAATGGCTAGATTTTTCCCTACGTTAAGTAGGCACCTCAGAAAGATCTATTAGAACCATGCACCATGATATTATATCCCCTCTACTAAGTAAGATACAAGGTGGAGTCACCACAAAATCCCCATGCATCATCCTATCACTCTCTGTGTATGACGTCATCTCATTTTTACAAATTACAAAAACCATCTCGCTCCTACAACAAATTTTCTTCTAAAAAAATACATAATCCCGGATTGTAACAGCAACGTATGATATTAATTAGCTTTTCTTACTGTGTGCATATGTTTATGAACAGTTCCTCCATTGTAAATTCCTGTAGCTGGAGCGTACAATTATCATTTTGTAATAGATGCCAAAATAGTAGTAAATACAGTTTTGAGCCGTTTAGAAATGTGGTCACAGGACAAAGGCCTCTCTGTCAAATTCACTCTTATTAGAGCAATTCATATAAATTGCTAAGCAAGTAATAAAATTTGTTTGCAAATCTCAAAGCGCCCACAGAGCCCATTGACATTTATTACACTGGCATAGAAAAAGAAAGTAAAAAAGTCGCAAACACAAGGCCCGTGGTCTCCTTCATGAAAGCCCAGCAACTCTGATTGTGAATAGTTAGCAGTGAAAGCGTGACCCGATCATTATCGCTTCCTCATTTTCTAGATCAAGACTGATGCCATACACGGTGGTGCTGATGTAATGTAGGTCTCCGCTTTTCAACTCAAGTAAATACTGGCAGTGGCAGCAGCAGCCTGTGCATATGCTCTGCTGATATTTAACTGTGTTACCGTTACAACTACAACTCTGAGATTTCTCCCGCGGATCAATAAATACTTGTGTCACAATAAAAGCAGCCTCTACAGATACCCGTCCTCAATGTCTGACAAACGAAAGTCAAGAATTATTTATTTGTGGGTGATGGATTAATTGCGCCGTGGAATGAAATCGCAATTACCAAATTGCAAGCGCCCAGAAGGGCCACAATTACTCCAGATCTCAAGATTATTCGTTTAGTCCATGTGCTTCATGTTTACTGGCGTTGTCTTTTGACAATTGCCACTTTCATCAACTGTTTTAGCCCACACATCTACAGGAGATCAATGCAATTATTGCAATTGCAATGAAACTAAAGACAATGATCAGGTCACCTGTGATAGCTAAACCTCTGCAATAAGTAAATTGAGGATTAGAAAGCACGTGGAAATTCTATTTCCCATTTTACTGCACAGCAGCCACTTTCGTTCGTGTAGGTACCTACTTACCGTATTTATTCTGTGACACCTACAATACAGGCTTTTGTTCAGTTCAAAATTTCCTAAATCTATCTGTAGGGCTTAAGATGCACTTATTTAATGTTGTACACTTGGCTTGACTACTAACGTAAAAGGCGTCGTTCACCCATAAAATTTTATTTAGCACAAACAACATTTATTTATCGAATTTAGTTTTGGAATAGTTTGCAGGCTTCAAACTAAGTTTTCATTTTGACACCTCCTATGAGAGAGATGCCTCGAGCTGTCGCTCTAGCTTATCAAATCAGTTAAAGTGCACCTCTTTCATTCCCAACTCCCAAAACTAATATTATTTTCAGTAATCTCTTTTAGCCTTTTAAATTATTTCCATTCTTTTATGGCCTGTTTTTAAGTTTGCACTAACATTTACTTTGTCACAATTCGTTATTATTATATAATGGCTCCAGTATTATCAATTATTTATATGTTGTTCCAAAGCATAATTAATTTCTTTTGAATTTTCATTTTACCACACTTTAAATGTTTTGTAAAATAATTTCATGGCATTCAAGTTTCAATTTACTTATCATATATCATTTAATCCGTGCACGCTAAATTTTCAGTTATTAATCAGCAAAGAAATTCTCTAAGGACAGAAGTATTTAATTTTTAATTTCTCTTGAGTATTAAATCCAATGTGCACTTATTTTACAAAGAAAAAGCATTAGGCGGATCTTCTTTTGCAAATCCCTGAGTTTACTTGGCGTTTAATTTAGATTCTATTCTGACTACATGACATTCAATATCATCCTTTCAAAAGATGTCGAATCAGTCAGAATTGGGCATAAATATTTATTATCAGGGCAGAATTGTGATGCAAACTTGATTAACTATGTCAGATCATAGATCACTATAATAACAACATGTTCATCTTTGTATCGTAAGAAGAAGGTAGGTATGCTCTAAACGAACTTTTCCTACAAGTTATCCAACTCCCCTAATTCTGTGAAAATATTTTAAAAGTAGGTAACTACTTATCTGTAGAAAGTGTTTGAAACTTGGGTGCTCTATAAAGTGTGGGTAGTTTCCAGCGAGTTGGAAGAGAAGTGTGTAATATTATGGTGGCATTGCTATAAGAGAAGTGTGAATGTGCACGTATTATCTGAAATGTCGGGACATGAACAGGTGAGAAGAAACGAGGTTATAATAACAACATGTTCATCTTTGTATCGTAAGAAGAAGGTAGGTATGCTCTAAACGAACTTTTCCTTCAAGTTATCCAACTCCCATAATTCTGTGAAAATATTTGAAAAGTAGGTAACTACTTATCTGTAGAAAGTGTTTGGAACTTGGGTGCTCTATATATAGAGTGGGTATATAGTTTCCAGCGAGTTGGAAGAGAAGTATGTAATATTATGGTGGCATTGCTATAAGAGAAGTGTGAATGTGCACGTATTATCTGAAATGTCGGGACATGAACAGGTGAGAAGAAACGAGGTAGGATTAGTAACTGCGAAAGTTCTCGTCCCCAGGTAACGTGGCAAAGTACTGAAAGTGGAATAGGCGACACAGCACGGGAATGTCATGAATTCTTTTGGATCACCCAACAACTGACATCCCAGCCGACTCCATAAAGGACTTGGCTAAACGAGACACATGGGGCTCTTAGAGTTAGCTGGATTCATCTTCACTATAGCACAATGCTAAAATCTTCCTTGACGCCCCCACTTATGAAAAGGCCATCTTATGTACTATACAGTTAGCTACAATAATTTTAATTGTCCGCCCTGAAGGATTCAGAAGACCACCTTAAAAAGATGGTCAAATGAACAATATGTAGCAAAAAATATTTCTGAGTTTAAATTCCTGTCTTGAATGTTTTTCAAGCCTGATCAATTAGTATAGTAATGAATTATTAGAAGCTTGACAAGTATAAAACAGGTTTTCTAATTCTCAAAGTTCTTTGTATGAATGAAATATTGCAGAGACAAATGTTGATCGATTTTTAGTCACATCAAGTGTTGCTAAATTGCAGTTAAAAAGAGACGTAGAGCATTGGGGTACCTTGTATACAATTCTTTCAAGAGGTTGTCTGTTTTTGTAACCTTTTCCCAAAGAGATAGAGATGCTGTGATGAGACCATATAGAGCACGAGACATATCTTAGGACAGTAGTAATACATGTATCCTTTTCAATATCTTATATGCCTACGCCCACTTATGTATTTACTACATTTTGTTCAGTTCAATGGTAACATCTCTGGAAATGAAATGACATGAAATTGTTACTGGCTCTGTGGCTTGCCTCCTGTTGTTTCTCTCTTCCTTTATAAATACAGATAACACAATGACATTGCTTTGTTGCTGCTACAGCCTGCTAGTTCTACAAGAATGAAGCCAATGAATAAATACAACTGCAGCCAACGACACAATCTTCTTATTCCTTTCTCCAGCCATAGCTTCCCTCGAACGAAACTAGGGCATCCATGCACTGCAGCACGGACTCAGAGAGGATTTAACTTCTGCAGTTCATGGAATCGGCTTACTCATCCAACTCTTTACGGCCCCAATCCAATCACTGAGATAATTACAATCCCATCCTAATTTTAACAATTCATTTACTCTTTCATTTCCCATGCTATCGCCTAACGTAATTTCATAAGAACATTTTGCCATTGAATGGACATTTCATGACTAATTTGATTAAAAGTTTACGGGTACCTATCTAAAAGAATAAGTTCCTGTGGAAGTCACATAAGTCTATAGCATAATTAAAGTAGTTTTCAATGGCAATAAATTATTTAAAACTAGGTCACTCATTTATAAATCCATTCAAATAAGAAAGGAGCTCGAGTCGCCTATCTGCGTCATTCGATCACTTCACTTCTCTATTGTGTCAGAATCTTTTAAGTGGATGTGAGGCAGCCAATTGGCTGACACACCAACTTTCTAACATCTACTCCAAATTTTCCGGCCAAGTAGCTGCCGTAAAACGAACCAATCAATTTCAAATTTAAATTGATCTGAAGAAATATCGAGGGCACCTATGTGCCCTTAGCCATAATCTATTAGATGTCATTTGTGACAATTGCCCATTTAGGCCATCGATATCTGGAGAAAGTGGTACTTAATTTTTGGTCCAAGTCGTTGAGCAAAATAATTGCCCATTTTCATCATATTTTGAAAATTTAAAATTTTACCAAAAAACTACTAAAATATTTTTCTGTAGAAATATATAAATTTCTTTTCTAGTTACTTTTCTTTCTAGTTGGCTACCCTGTGAGGTTTATTAGTAGTTTCTTAACCTATATCCCTATAAGTAAATGGATACCGATACTAAGTAATAATAAACAAATATTATTATGCCGTTAGTAAGTTAGTAGCTAAAGAATCGTCTATATTATTAGCATAGCTAGCTATAGAGAGAGATGTAGTAGAAAAGTAGAATGGATGAAAAGGGATCTAC
>JABASI010002865.1:0-10374 GCA_019776505.1 Tomocerus nigrus | reverse complement strand
AAAGGTGATATTGTTACGTCACGTGGGAACTAAGGTAAAAGCTCTACACTAACAATAAATATATATTCGTATATAATTTGAAGATTTACTAAATAGAGTTACGGTTGAGGGATTTTTACCTTTAGTCTAACTGCTCCCCGTAAAACTAGTGCTTTCTACCTGAAAAACTCTGCTATAGTGCTAGTTAAAGTAATGTTTGTTTGCTCGCTCTTCAAAATACTGTCCAATCTTTGTGTATTTGGGTCAAACTTTGTACGTTTAGCTTAGTAGAATGAGTCCCCTCTTGTGTCCTCTCTTTTAAGATGCTGAGTGGGCTTTTTTAGTTTTTTCTCTTAGCTTTTCACATGACGCATACGTAGTACTCAGTACTAATAGTACTACCTTACCATAGCAAGTGTGTAGTACTAGTGTGCCAACGTTGAAACTTTTCTCCAAAATAAGTACACCCTTCAAAGAACAGACGCTCCTGTGTACTTTCTTTCTAGAGCAAGTAAGTGGGATATTAGAATGGAGTATAGGGAGAAATTCTGAGGAAGACTGCAAAGATCTGTCTCTATGTAGCTATGTATATTATGGCTATGCGGCAGGTAGTCACTTCTACTTAAGTACGCACCAAGGTTCCTCTAATAATATATTATCGTTTCTATATAAAGTTAAAGGACAAAGGGGCACTCGCAAAATTAGGTACTCTGTTATTACCTATTGTCTACATTTTATAAACCACACCATATATAGCACGACTTTCTTTCTCAAAACCATCTTTTTATAAAAAAAGTTTTTTATTGACTACCAGTACGATGTAAGTTCCTTCCGTGCTATAGGTAGCTAGCTTAGTATAATAGTGCATGGCATGCCGTGTCGACATATAATTGTTCTAACGACCTATTATGATGACCTTCTGCGAACTACACAAGTTTGAATATTTATTGTGCTTGCGCATATCTTTGAATGGGAAGGAGCATTTTGAGGAAACTTATGAATATGTATTTACTATATAGGTACAATTTGCCTTTTAGGATATGCACAAAATGTGATTTAACTTAAATATGTGTTTTCATATGCTAAAATTGTGCATAAATTGCTTCACATAATATCAAAGATAGTATAATGTATAGCACTATGCATAATGTATACTAACATTTGAAAGACGTATAGGTATCATTCAGAGTAGCAATAATTTTCTTATTAGGGCTGTAAATATGCGAACTGAGTTGATGGTCGCCCATCTATTTTCAACTGATAATGTCAAAAGACTGAAACTAACAATGTAGGTAAGTACCTAATTCATTTTTCGTTGAAATGCTACGACTGCCACGCTCGGTTGGAGTTCATGTCTATAGAAATTTATAACCCGACATGACCTCCCGTTTCAGCATCAGTGACGTCGGAATTTCATAAAATATAAAGTCTTTTATTGCCATTTGCTTTCTGTCTCTCTTCTTCCTTCTTGGTTAACAGTAATATTATGTACTTAGGCTAAGTAAGGACATGTTATTCTATCTTGGCACTGACTCATTCTAATAATATGGCTTCACATATGTACACATCCTCTATAGTGTACATATCCTTCAATCTCTTGTCTAACTAAATATGTACACAAGTAGAATGTATAAGGTAGAAGGATGTCGGCATTTGATATAGACAAACAAGGATGATGCTTTCTTATATAAGTACATAGACGCGTGTGTATAGGAAAAATTCGTACTATGAGTAAATTCAAAGGTATGTACACATGTTGGGTTGGATTGGATTCTGCTGTCACAAATATATAAAAGGATGGCAGAGTATCAGTGCTAATCCCTTCGAGAAGGCTTTGAAATGAATTGGATATCCCAAATGAAGATTCCTTGTGGAATGGCAAAGGAGTAGCATTATGTAATAGTTATAAATGCCAAAGAAAGAATTTGTTGTACTGAGATTTTTTTTCTAGAGGAGAGGAAATTTAGTGAATTGCCTTTTGGTTACGTTTACGTTGAAGATATATAAAGGAAGAGTGTCTATCTATATAATATATATGTGTGTGTGTATGTGCATGTTTACTGTAATGTGAAAAGATTTCTGGTTTCTCACTTTTTTCCTTCTCTTTTCCTTTGACTGTAGGAGTTTACATATAGGAAAAGTTTGCGAAAGCTTTCTCGTGCATACATAATATGAAATGGGGCGAACTGTGGTGAGGAATGGAATATATTAGAAATATTAGCTTTCAAATAATAGGAGAGAGTAAATGTGTTCATATGGTTTGCTTGTTCTTTATTTGTATGTGCCTATCTTGGTATGAATCAAAGCTGGGATTTGTGCTCCTTTATTGACGTATCTAAGGATGTTATAGAGAGAGAGAAAGAAGTGCAATTGAAAATTTCCATTGGATGAATGAATAGGGTAGGAGATGACATTCATGTGCACATTAGCTACCTATTAGATGTATGAAAAGAGTGGAATGGAGTGCACAGTGGAGCGAAGGATAGATTTAAGATGAAATCCACCGGAAGTAAAAGTACTTTACGAGCTGACTGTAATATACGTAGCCATTTCTAGGTGAGATACCATATAGCTACATATATAGTACATATATGTATATATATGAGATTTCTTTCAAACCAAGCCAACTCAGCTAACTCACAATCAGAGTCAACACAAGTCAGACGGATTTTTCATCTTTGCCTTGGTTATTGGTGTCGATTCATAAGACAGGATGATTGGATAGCTCAAGGCTACCTTAGCTTCTTTATTGATATAAGTGTACCTACGACTACAGTTGTGTGATGTACATAGATGAGTGGTTCTTTATAGGGGGATAAACTCTTAAAATAATGTGCTATACAAACGAAGAGTGAAATTATAGGAGCTAGGTAAGCAAAAATCGAAATCTGATGGCTTTCAAATTGTTTTTCGTCGAATTAAATGGCTATGAGTATATTTTAGGTGAGACACATGCAGTGGATAGGCATGTGGTTTGGGTAATAAAAAGATAGTTTGAGAAATGAAGACTTATATAAGTGCACGAAGATATACGTACAGTTGTTTCTATCCACGTGTAAAAATGTATGTGTAGCTACTTTCTTAGTTTCCCTCTACGACTTCTTCCTTCCCTTCTTAGATACATTAGAGAGAGTAAGTAGAGAGACAGAGAGTGGAGGAAAAGGCAACGTACATCTGGTGCGATTTACACTTGAATGATAAATGGGCAAGATGCAGGGTAGAAGGAAATGTAATGAAACGTGGCATAATGAACCTTCTCTACCATTACATTGCATCACATAACAATCTATTGACTTGCATAGAAATGATGACCTGTTCTCTTCTTTTCTTAACTCACTCTGATGCTCTACTGTCCTTAAGGGCTTGTTTTTTCAACGGCTGCGTGGGAAAAGCAACCCTTTCAACAAAGAGAAAGAAGATCTTCAGATATCCTATAATAAAACCAACGTAAATAAATCCGATCGTAGTATATAGTAGTAGGATGGATAGAGAGAGAGAGTTTACTTTATAGAAAAGAGTCTCTCTCGTTAGAATTCAAGTTCCGATTCACCCCTTTGGAAACTTTGTTCATCTGAACACAGAAGAACTATGGCTGAGCATTGTAATAATATTGTGTTCCCTTCTAAACTCTCCGTACCTTTAAATACACTTTAGGATTATATTCTTCCTCCTCGTGTAATAGATTTAACTGTGAGGCCAACAAAACTTTAATGAGTAGCTAGAAAGTTTCATTTTCATTTATATTATATTATTATATGCTAGTGCTAGTAGGTATGTAGAGTAGTAGATAGAGACTCTCTTCTATAATATGCTTGGTTAGATTCATGTGGCGTACATCAGAGAATAGTAGTTGAGATAGATGGTCTTTTGTTCATCCTTTGCTTTAAAGTGTATTCCTCCAGGGCAAATCACGACAACGGAGATTAACAGCTGTAAAAACACTAGAGATGAGACAACAAAAAGTTTTATTGACAAAAAATTCATGGGATGGAAATTAACACAGTTTTTCTCAACTCCTTTCCTTCCTTCCACCCCCACTTTACGACCAACTTGGTTGTGGCTTCACTTGAACTTCTTCTTCGACAACTCTACACACTCCAGAGACTCTACGTACACACATACATTCTCTCCAGAGTTCTCTCCCGTTTACTTAGCCTAAGAAATATAGATTATGGTATTACTGTAAATTGTTGTTGTTGTAGTACTATGTATTGAGCTATTCTTCTCCTTTCTACATAATATTACAGACTACACTACACTGACTACACACACGCAAGAAGATTATACACGATCCTCGTATATATATTGTCTGTATAGCGACCATTAGCGTTTTACATTATTGTATTCTTCCCTTTTGCTCTTATTCCTATTGTACCTACTTGCATCTAATATACTATACACACGCTATGCCTATATAAGGAACATAAATATAAATATATAGTTAATATCTACCAATTTCCGTCCTGTACTTTCCTTTACCTTTTCGGGTACTAACTTTGCTACATGACTTTGCCACACTACTTACAAGTCTACAACTACAGTCGTATGTAGAAATAATATTATCCTTATGTAATATGTTAGAAAAGATAAGAAAGACAGTTAGACAACCAAAATGTACGTGGTCCCCTGGTTTGGCCTTGTCCTAAGTTCTGTGTGTACTAGTTTTCTTTTAGGTACTATGTTTGAAACTTGGTACACAGCTCATAGTACATATATATGGTAGTGTACTAGATTGAATTGCTCTCATCGTTAGAATAGAAAGAACTTGTGAAAGAAAAAAAACTAAACAAAACGAAAGTAACACACGTCTGCCGAGCACGAATTCGACTGTGTGTCTTCTTCTTTGAGTCATACTACAATGCAATGCCCCATGCAATCTTTAGCATGTCTATTTATAGAATAAAAAATCATCCTCCTCTCAATTATACTTATTACAGATGACTATTATTTTCTGTTCTATTTTTCGGCATGAATTAGTAAGCGGGGCAAATGGACTAGAGAGAAAGGCGAGGAAATGAATGGAGGTGAAATTAAATTCAACTTAAGACAGAGATAGATAAAGATTTTTTAATAAAAATCTCTGCGAAGAAATGCGAAGGCCAGTGTTGAGTGTAAAGATAGTGGGACTTTCATTTGATTCCCTCTATAAAATCCACTTTAATAACGGAAAAGTATTTGAATGGAGCATTAGGAAGATGTAGAATGCGTTTTAACGGCAGCATTTTCTTTGAAAAAGCTATTATTTGCTATTTACTGGCATAATACGGAGATAAAACATTTTTTATGGATGAGTACTGAGCAGTAAGTGTTATTAAGCATGCCTATCTACTTCAACTTAGTATACATTATAGAAAATAAGCCAAGGAAGGATTTTCTGTATCTATATAACTTCCGCTTCGCTAAGTTAGTTAGTGTGCTAAATGTATCAATCTAGATTTTCCCATGGGATTTAGGGCTGCATAGTCAGCTAATAGTTAAAATGTTAAAAATGGAATAGGACAGGAGACAAGACAGGACAGGATCGTAATGGAAAACGCGAACTTGCACTTTCTACATGAATAAATCATTAGATGTTTTTCAGCTTTGCGAAAACCTTTCTTCCCTCGTGAATTTCCCATTTTGAAGCTCTTAGAATGTATCTTGTTTTCCATGTTGGTGGATTTGAAGCTCTGGCACAGCTTGGCAGGTGTTTTCCTTCTGACTCGTCTTCCTACTTAGGGTGAAAGCATAACAACGCGGCAACTCTTTTTTCACATGCTTTCTACTCACATCCAAAATTACCTGTCTCTGTATCCCATTGTCTTATAAAGACATAAAGTATATCTCGTTTATCTGTGGAGAGTTTCTATCTATATCCATTTACAGACTACATGGCTATTCTTGGCACTTTTTCCATATAAATAAATGGGATAATAGATAACCAATAGTAGAGTTAGAGAACCAAACCAAACAGCAAACTGATAACTCTCTTCAGTTCACATTTATTTTCTTTGTTGGAAATAATATTTACACATTTTCCTGTCTCGTAAAAGAGCTTCAGTTGATTTCAAAAGGATTTTTGTCTCTGAAACTGCATATTTCTGTTGGAAAATGAGATTTACAATGATTTTGAATATTTTACAGTAATGTTTTTAGTTAATGGTGTAATTCTGGTATAATTTATGTAACATTTATTATTGGAAGGTTGTTAAAATTCTAGCTGTAAGCATGCATTTATATATGCATCTTGTCAGACAAGAACAAGAATTTGTGGGGAGGAAAAAAGTTTGGATGCTGTAAAGTGCAAAAATGTTTATTTATACGAGTAAATGGACATGTATGGTAAAAGTAATGCGCTTAGAGCTGTTTGAAACGTCGTAGATATAGACAGATATATAATAGTGTCACGATGTGGAGATTTTATGTGTAAGTAATATTTGAAAACTGTGTTCAATTTAGGTTTGACTTTCGCAACTCGTTTTTGTACTGTGTGCACTTGTGTTACGTGAAGGCAGTAAGTTGCCATATGATGAATGTATGTGCAGGTAGAGGTTGAATAAGTCGGCAGGCAGGCAATCGCTAGTCGGCTTTTCTTTTCCTTTATTATTACAGTTGAGAGTAGGTATTTGTTATTATGTTGTTTTGTGAAAGTTTCTTTGTATGAGGGAGCATATTGCTTTGGGTTGTTTAAACCAAGTTCAGTTGAGTTGGGTTCGTGAGACAGCAATGAAGATAAATAATAGTGAATAGGATGAGTGACGCTAGTTGGGCGTTTTCTATTTCCACTAATGTTAGTGCCACGCTAAGTAAAACAAGAATTCAACTCACCTGCACAATTTATTGTTGGATTTATATTATATGTTTGAAACTTTGCCATGTTTGTAATAATACTGTTTAATATTTGATGAATTCGGTGTCTCATTGCATTATACGCAACTTGGACTGATTTAATACATGTATACAATAAACATTCGCTTTACGCAGCACAAAACAAGGCAACAACATGAGAAAGAGACAAGGAGCTACTATATAGGTCTTGTCCGTTTTCTTGTTTTCCGAATAGTATTAAAATTAATTCCAAGTTATGAGAATTTTAGGAGTTGCCATTCGAATTGCGTTTTATATTTGGACTCTCAGTTTTCCTCACTGTTTCCTTCTGGTTGAATTTAGTTTTGCCAAGTTATTACGCACTGCATGATACTATAGTAGAACGAGAGTGTTTTCCTACGTGGCTGCTTACGTGACAGTGTGCTTTACTTTCGTGTAATATTTAGGTATGGTAAATAATTCATTGTTTGTTTGGAGAGACATTGTCAAAGTGAAAGCAAAGCTAGTGACACTACGTAACTTCAACTTTCATTACTTACAAATGTGCTTTGTGCTTCAGACAAGACAATATGACTGAATACATGCATATAACTGTCACGTCAGATTTAATATATGTATAAATGTCGACGAGATAAACTAGAGTGCAAATATTCTACACTAAGTCTATATTATATTCTCTCAGTACCTAAGTAGTCTGGATATCTAAAATATATATGGTCAGGACAGAAATTCATCTTCAATTTTCCCGGAGAAAGCAAACATCCTCGTAAAATTCCGCTTGCCGGAACCACTTCTCTAGGAAAAGAGCCTACTTATTTAATACACTAATAATATGGCAGTCCATGCACTGAATCTCTTCCCTTCTTTCCAACCATTTCACTCACTTTTCTTTTCCTCCCTATGGAGCTTGAGTCGAGGTCTGTGCAGCCAAATCAAGGAGAAAATATTAGTAAGTACAAGAGGGTGGCTTAATACATACATATACAGACTACTATTATAAACTGTATTATAAAACACTTTTATTTCCCCTATCATCATGTGCACATCTAATGGCAAGTTTACTTAATGCATATAACTACATCCCTTTTCCACGTAAATCTCTTATAATGACTTTTCTGTGTATATCTACACAAACTTACTAAACTTCGATCTCTATGAATGTGAAATAAGTACTTCCCCTAGCTATCTTTATTTTTTCATGTTAACCTTTAATATTTGTACTTTACAAAAGCTACGCCTCCGTGTAGGCTAACAAGTCAAGTGTACAGTAGTATAGAGATTTACTATATGACAGCAATTATTATTGCATGTAGTTAAGTAGCAGTTAGAGTCGTGACATCTATGTGAGTTTGACAATTGACGCAATAAGTAAGTAATGAAAAGATTCTGAGAAAAGAAGCTACCCGTCTAAATGTGACGTGTCGTTACGTTATGGATAAACTTTGCACTTTGTTATGAATTCTTTCGAAATTGAAAATAGTATAACGATGAGAGTGCGACTTTTTTGGCTGAAAAATGTGTAGAATCCATTTAAGGATTGTTACATTATCCAAGGCATTTATGCACCTGTCCAAATTGTGTACCGTAATACTCCTTTCCTTGGAAAACTGTTGCCTCTTGTGATAGTGAGTAATTGTCACAGAATTTGGAGCACTTATAACATCATGGCTATATAAATAGTTTTTTGCATATCTACTCATAGTCAAACTATTGCATAGTCAGGAGTTTTTAGGAATTTTGTAAAATACTGTTATCTGTGTACTTGGTTGACTACGCGATTCACATGTGTGTAGAGAAGATTGAAGATAGGGTGAGTAGCTATGTCTTTTAACTACAGTGAATTGGATCAGATGTAAGTGGGTAGCTAGTATTTACTCTAAGGATGGATAGGAATGGCAGAGACTGAAAGTAGGATGTTGTGAAATGTAAATACGAATGTCAAGCAGCTGTTGCAGTAGCTATCTGTTTGTGTCCTACAATTTGTTGTCCTTTGTAGTAAAAGTTTAAACTTTTCTATGCTCTTTTGCGAAGTAATTGCCGTGATGTGCATTACAAGCTACATTCAATTTGTGACAACCATTATTATTCTTATGCCATATCCACAGCTACATACTACAATAATATCTGCCAAATTCAGTTGTGCGAAATTTTGGAACATATAGGTACATTATAATAATATGTTTGCATACAATTTCCTAACTTATGCAATAAATTTAGCTCCTCGTATATGCTTTTATGAATTTAACTACTATACATCCACTTTCATTATACAAATCGAAGAAAGGAAAACAAATTATATAATCAAGAACCCGTATTAGTTACTCTCATAAAAGTTACATGCATTATTATCGTGCAGAATTGATTGTACTGACTGATGTAGAGAGAGAGAGAGAGAGAGCTGATTGGAAATCAAAACGACTGACAGTTTAGCTTGTAGGTATAGTAAAGTCATTTGTAATACTTGTCTCTCTCTCTCTCTTGTAAGACTTCTCTGTTGATTGTGTAGTGTAATGTTACAGGAAAGCCTATAAATTCAGATTTGTTATTGAGGTGTATGTATTGAACTAGCTAAGGGCAATATGCTGCGGCTACAATGCGTGTTGCTTATGAATGGCTTACTCTACCTGCCCACAGTAAATTACTTGATGGTAATGGAATATCTAAAGCAGGGTATCGCATAACAAAAGGAACAAGAGCATGAAAGAAAGCAATATAATATCAATGCAATAATGAAACTCAATCGCAAACACACTACTACATATATGTATGTTATATACTCCCTACATATACAAACTATACAGCAAGTAAAAGCAAAATGTTTGCTACTATTATACTTCTATAGTATGTATGACTGTATTTTGTGTTATGTAATTTGGTTCTATGTCTGTCTAGTTTATACAGTTAATTCGTATGTATAAAATTGCTTAGGAACATTATTTGAACAATACCAAGGTATAAATTTATATAGGAAGGACATATTCTGTATCGTATCCTATTTCCCCCCACATAATACTGTCTCAGTATAGAAATTCATGTTATTGTATTTCCAATAATGTGTAATGTGATGCAATTCACTAACAATAAGTATATGCTACAATAGAAAAGTAAAGGTAGCGTAGAGCACAGTGCACAAACGGGATTGCAGCTTTAGATTTGATATTTTAAGTCTAATATTTCGAATTTATTAGATTATTATGAGGTTGGATGGATGTTCTACGTTGGCCTAACTGAATTTATTCAACGTAAGTCAAATGAACTTGGCTTGAGTGAACTGACTGGAGTCATCTCAGGTTTTTGTTATTGTTGTACACGTGTGATCGAACGTAGGAGAGGTAAAAAAGATTTAGAAATCCCTTGGGGATCCCTTTTCATCCAGGACAGCAGAGGACAGGGGGTGTCTTGTTCATATCATTCTGTTGTAATAAATGAATATAGAATCCTGTTATGTTCTCTTGGTTTGATATATGCCTACCATGAGAGAGAAGATGGTAGACGTACATGCAGACTGACTGACATAGATTAAAGATAGTGGTGCATCCAAAGTTGTAACTAATTGTAAATATATACGGAGAGATTCATCAGAAATGC
>JABASI010002864.1:0-18179 GCA_019776505.1 Tomocerus nigrus | reverse complement strand
CAATTTTGATTTGATGCAAAAAGATTTTTATGCTACGAAAATAAATGGTAATGATGATCTGAATTTTTAGAAAATCTATATATAGAGAGAACATTTTACATAATAATTAAATAACATTTGTCACATTTGTCACAATAATTGCCATTGCCACAATAATTATTAACATTCGAGCAAAAGGTGTAATTGCGAGTGACTAGGACCACCACATATCATAATATCTAATCGTGCCGAATCGTGCGTGTACATTACTTTACTCAAAGAAATTGCTGTTGTGGAAGCAAACAAGCCTTCTCACTTCTCAGTCTCAGGAACATATCACACACAGGAAATGCATTGTTTCGTAGTCTCGTCCTCGTCTCGTCACAATAAAATCGATCATGGTGAGATATCACAAAGTTTCTTTTGCCCATGGATGTTCGTAATGTATTTTCAATTGGTATTTCATTGTATATAGATATGTCCATAAGGAGTATATAAGGAGTAAATAGTGTCTTTGGAATATCTAGGATATCACTAACAATAAGACAGTATACTATTACTGCGTGGTACCACGTTTGTGCCAACCACGTACCATTTGTGCCACTTGCCACAATGAATATTATAAGTTGGTAATAAGACATGACCCACTGAAGCAATGAAAATACTTGTAAGTATACCATACCTGAGAAAACCAATCGTTGATAGGCAAAATAGGCATAAACCGATGTCATTATTGGTTATGTTATGGTTATTGTGCTAGCTGAGATAAATCAACAAGACTTAGATACCTACCTAGTTTTAACCAGTGGGAATTGTGAATGTATAAATAATCTTTTTCTTTTTCTGTGTAAAAACCAAAAATTAAAACATCTGATAATACAACGAACGGAAAGGGTATAAACAGGTACAGCATTGTATATAGTCAAGTATATAAAAGGGCACAGGTATAAAAGTAGGTGGTCACATATTGCTAATTATCATAATTCGTACAGATTTAGCTATTAGTAATCCCTAGTAAAGTGTGCTACTAACTGTTTAATTTAAATGTACAGGATATGACGATATGAGGGAAGAGGGAACTCGAACTGCAAACAGTTTACCAAAGCCAGACGCGCGTTGACGTATAGTACACTACACGGAATCCGATAAAATACGCTAAAAGTTTATTTACGCAAAATGAATCAATTCTCCGATGAAAGGTAGTATCTAGTTGTAATGACTAATGCGGCTCTGTGGTATTCAAACATGGTGAATTTTGTATATAGACAAATGAGATTTTGAATTAGGAATGAGATTGGTACCCTACGCCCAGATTATCCTATAATGGGCAATTACAATTAAATAGATAGTACTAACTCTGCTTCTCTTCTACTGGACTTCACATCACGACACACCACAAATCGCCTGTCTCGCTCGTTTCAATATTTGTCTAATAGTTGTAGCTCATGCGAATTCAACCGTGGGAATGGTATTGCAATAGCCTTTGCCCGAGTGGAATGGAAAAGCAAGATCGATGTAAATAATTGACAAATTGATTAGCCATTAATGCAACCCTGTTCTGTCTCTGCTCTCCTTCCAACCATTCTTTTACAGCACTAAATAATACATTACTTATTCCGTTTCACTCTTTATCTTTTCAACTGACACAGACAAGCATATTCAGCATATCTTCTATTTCTATAGTATACTTATGTACAGTTGTAGTTGTTGTAGGTAGATATACTTATCAAGATACCCACCACCACGGGTTTCGTCCCATATCCACACAATATCCACACATGATCCTATAAATCCTATTTATGTATGCACGACGCTTCCGGCAACTCTCTGTTTTCACTCAGAAGTGAAGCCCGACTTTATGTCCGCTGTCCTGCAGTATTCTTCAGTTAGCTACCAACCAGCAGCTACCCTTGAAGGACATCGAAATCTCGGACTAATCCCATAACAAAATTTACAGGTATTTCTTATGCTTCTTCACTAATTTTCTTTAATATTTTTAATTTAGTATTGGTAATTGGTATGCTTTTGAGTTTATAACTTTTTAACTTTTATAACCCAATTTTTTCTCAATGCAATGTTACCTGACTTGCAAAAATATTATTATTTAAGGTTGTCTTCACATAAACAATTTATATTGAATTTATTAGTATCGAAATATTTTCGCAATTTCCCAAAAAAAAACTGAGAATTCTTATATAATGGTTGAAATACTTAGTTCAGTAATGCATGCGTCGGATTGACCGGATGTTCCATTGTATCAAGTATCTACGGATCACGATCGTTTTAGATAACTACGATTGAATTGCTTGATTCACTAGTTATTTATTTGAAACTACATATATAAAGCTCAGAATTCTAGTGAATGATTGAATTGCTTTTCCAGAATACATATTATATTTAGTATGTCAAGAATTAGTGGGTTATGGCTAAATTGGAAATCAATACAGTCTGTTTAATTTGTCTCAAGTTCCAAAACTGGTAAAATGCTGGTAAAATAACTAACGAGACCGATATAACTTGATCACATACTAAAATCATGTTTATGTAACAGGTAACAACGAAATCTTAGAAAGTACTATACGTTTCTTTAGATTCGCTTTACTTTTGTATAAATTAAAGAGTACGATTCCAAAAATTAAGCGCATTATTTGCAAATTTTTATTCATTCGCCTTTTGTATATCGCTAATTGTAAATTGTAAAATAAATGTTTTATTTAGTGGGTTTAATGGAAAAGATATGTTAGAGGGAGGGGATAGAGAAAAATTATTTCCCGTTATACAAACTAAAAATACATACAAATATAACGGGAGCTGTGACTATTGTTTCCCATAATACGAACTAAAAATACATACAAACAAAACGGGAGCTTTGACTTTGGAGGAATAAGAATGAGGTATGCGTAGAATGGTACTAAACGAACGAAGATTTCGGTTTATGTAAGGAGAATCCTCAGCGGGAATGTATCAATAAGCTGTTATATTCCAAACACAACAAAATTCATTTACTTATTTGAGATATATATAAGTTGTTTTTGCTGCGCTTTTAGATTAAATTTTACTTCTTCCTGTTTTCATTTCACATTTGTGTTTTTTCGTTGATTACTGGAGCAAGCGAAAGCTTATCAACCGACTGGAAAATGTCTGATATGGGGGAAATGGATAAAAATGACCCGAAAAATTTACAAGAGCTAACTCAATATGTAAGTGCATTAAATTAAGTTTTACTATAACTAAAAATTAATTAATTTCTAATAGTTCTACATTTAAGTTCATTAATATTGAATATGTATGTCGGGTAAATGAGAACGTAAGCATAAAATAGTGTCATTTCATAAATATAATTTCGTATTTCATGATTACTTATATTAACCTGTGTGTTACGTTTTTAAAGCGACAAATTGGGGTAAGCCAGGGTTTGTATTTTTTTGCATTTTTACCATTTTCAACAATTTACTGATTTAAATATTTCACAAGTAGATATAACTTCCATCTATCCATGCACTGATTGTTTTTAAATGTTCATTAAGTTGTGAGCATCTCAAATCTCAACATTTACTAATCGTAATTAAGTGAATGAGTTTTAAGATCTTGTCTATGCTCAAATGCGATACGTACATTAACATCACTTAGACTAAAAATCACAATTTTATAGCTGCTTCTTTTCTATGTGCGTCAAATCCTTAATTTGATTTTTTATGGACAGGTACAAGGGCTTCTTCAAAATATGCAAGACAAATTTCAAAACATGTCCGACCAAATCCTAAACCGAATTGACGAGATGGGGAACCGCATTGACGATTTGGAAAAGAATATAGCAGATTTGATGACTCAGGCGGGGGCATCCACTTACGATGGGAATGTCGTTGAGCCGCGTTAACTTTTACGGTTCCTTTAGTTCACATTTAATTATTACTGTGTATTACCAATTAACTATATGAACTGCTTTTTCAATTCATTTTGTTAAATTATTATGAAACTATTTTTTGTTAGATGCACATTGAATTTGCTTTAGTGTAAATTCTCAATTAATTTTTAATTTTCAATTTATTTAAATACTATGTTACAATGTTCATTGTAGTAGTATTTTAATTCTCAATTTACTTTATTACCATTTAGTTGTATGTAACTACGTTTAAATCGACTACAGAATATTGGCTACAAAAACAAAATCCTCATTCATACTAATAATCATCAATATGGCTCACACTTGAAATAAGTTATTTATAAATAACTGTTGAGATTTGAGATCGAAAATATTAAATGCAACATAAGAACGTTTTATAATGGTCTTTGATGGAATCTATTTTTTCCCTATTCATATGTAGGTATATAATTAACCTGAAATTACGTTACGCCACGCCCTACTACAAATACAGGTATTCATTCATTGATTGATGCCATTTGTTTTTGCTGGTAATTTTAGTAACCAGAAAAAAATAGCTCAAAAAATGACTAAACTAAACCCGGAAAATCTTTATTGTTGCAAACCCACTGTTTGTGATTGTAGAAAAACTTTTTGTCAGTTTAAGGTCTTCCTTTCTTCATTATGGCCATTGCCCATTTCGTGTTAATAATAATAAAAAACAAAAAACATGACTGTCATATAATGGCTGAGTAGTTTCATGTTTTCCATGGGAAAGTAGCATGTGAACTTTGCATGTCATCCAATAATTTGCAGATTTATACCGACCGACAAAGGAATAGATAACATAAACCCGAATTGCCGAGCTACCGTCTGCTTACAATTCACTATCATCACAGACATAGGATATAATACAGTAACACACGACTACAAGTAGTTCGTCACAAATGGAAACAACTTTACAGTATAATCATCAAAATAAAGCTTCCTTGCAGTGCTGTAGTTTCATTTTGGAAAATGATCAATTTAATTTAATTCTAATTACATCCTAAGAATCGACTAGGATCTTGTAATATCATTTACAAATCAGACAATTATTCCGGTATTCAGCTTTGAGCTTTTGTTTTATATAGAACTATATAAGCACTTCATACGCAATTAAGATTTTATTATAGCACAATAATTTATTTACTAAATATAAAATTAAATATGGGAAAAATTAGGATTTTACAATTTTACGTGACGTGGCTTCTACAGAATAAATAATTTAAAATGTAACGAAAATGGAATAACGACAAAAATTCGATGCATAACAAACAAATATTGATTACAAGTTTTAATATTCAATTTAAGCTATTGCCAATATTTCCAGTGTTTTTGATTTGACTTGAGACTACTTTATTATGTCTGGCTATTGTTATCATATTTATAATCTAATATGTATGTCTTATGGTACACTATGATCTATATTTTATTTATACCAACAATACATATCATCAGAGCAATTTTAGTATTTGTAAGTTGCTAATTGCTAATTAATTATTCATGTGTTGAGCGATAGTTAAGTCTTGTTTTTTTAGAGATTATCTCGGTAATCTAGTACTCGCGGTAGGTAACAATATTTTTAATCAACCCTAAAATGTAAATTCAACTACTTCGAAATATAGCGCTTGTTATATTATACGGCATAGTCGGCATATTGTTATTACAATCTATGAGTTGTGTTGCTGTAAATGCTGCCAATATTGGAAAACATAATTAACTACTTAGATACATAATAGGTTTACTAAAATCACAGATTTGGACAAGGCAGATAACATTTCTCATTTACAGGATAAAATAAAATAACAGTTTATCCATGCAAAGCATCTAAGCATTTTAACGAAACGAAAGAACAGATACACATTATTACTGAGCTATTTCAATAACAATGTTTTGTCAAAAAAATGGAGAAAATTGTTTAAAAATAAGCCTCTACGTGAGATATGAAGGGATTTCAAAGTCTCCATTGTGCAGTGACGTTTCCTCTCCTAAACAGTAGGACAAAATATATTTCATTTTTGATTTCTTGTTTTGAAAGCCTGGAGGGATCATGATCAAAGCGACTTGAGTCAAAACAGGTGGAGGTAAAAAGCTTTTTTTCCAAGGAGGCAGTTCCATAAAAGTAGGTGGAAGAAGTTTTACCTAAAAACAACATTTTATAAAATAAGACTGACTTTAATATTATTATAAGTATAAGAATCTATTTAATTAGTTTATGTAATTTATTTAAATATAATTTAGTTAAAAACAATTATGATAGTAGCGACTTACTTGTAATCCCTTTCCTTTCGGTGGGAGTAACTGGAAAACATAATTGACAAGCGCTGACGAAGAACTCCTGTTTGTCAACGTAATTACCGCAACGGAGATATGAGACGGAAAATCAGGCAATTTTCCAAATGTCAGCGTCAGGCTTATCTTTTCCGAGTCTTCTTCAAGATCAATTTCAACAGGCTTAGCGTTGTCAATCAAATCGATGGAATCTAAGTCGACTTCTTTTACGGAGTTTAAATTAAAGGATTTTTCAGCAGAATTACTGGAACTTAAGGACACTGAAGAGTTGTGAGGCGTGCTGTTGCTAGATACGGAAGTTATGTTATTTGAAATCGAGTTTTCTCCTAAGACTAGAAGCAAATTTTCATCTTCTCCGGTAGAACCCAGTCGAGCTTTGCTACCCGAGTCGGCAGACAAAAACGCTGACGTTGATTTAGAATTCTTATTACTATTTTTACAACCATTTTGTTTGTCTAAGTAATCTAAATCCAAAAAGGGCACATTTCCGTCGATTGAAGGTTCAGACTCAACTTTTATAGGCTCCACTGATGGCTTTAACAACTGACTTAAAGGAGTTTTGTCAGTCCTAGAAAAAAATTAAAAGTCTTTTAGCAAATAAATATAAATTAAAATAGTTAATACTCAAAAAGCTGTTTTATTTTGCATACGGTAGTATATGTATAGTATACGGTAGTACCGGACACTAGATAAATTAATTAATTATTATTTCTTATTTTAGATATAGGTAGTTATAATATTTGGCATTTCCAAATTCAGTAAAAAATTATCTCAGTGAAATAGAATCTGTAGAATTTCAAACAATTTACCATAACCCGTTTTCTATAAAAAATTAATGATAAAACTTACTTTTTAGGTTCTGCTTTTCGTATGCCTATTAAACTTTGTTCCATTAGTTCTCTACTCATTCGTCCAATTTCATCCATCGTGTCCAGTTGATGAGGCTTTTCAGTAGAGGTAGCAGTAGAATTTTCAGGGGGAAAGACTTCGACGTCCAAGTTTAGTAGGTTGTCACAATCTACGTTGCTTACAATTTTTTCGTAAGGTGAGATTGATAAATTGACATCCCCTAAGCCTATGAGCAGCTCATCGGCCAAAGACAACTCAGCTTTTATTTTCTCAGGCGAATCGGGCTCCTCAACCTCTTCATCAAGACACATCTTCTTTCGTTCGTACATTTCCAGAACTTTTTCGATATTTTCGCTAGCTTGCAGTAAGGAAGTTGTTTCATCATTAGTTTCAGTAGCAATTCCTCCCAGCTTTTCCCTTAAACTCCTACAAGTGTCTACAAGTTCTTCCACAATCTCAACATCCAGTCTTGAGGGAAGCAACATTTCAGTTAGAAGGCTAGTAGAAGTGTCAATTCTGTCTATAAGTGAATGCAGTTCAGCTCGTCGTTCGTTCCGTTTAGTTTCTTCGTCTACCAGACTTTTTATAAGACGATTTGCAGCTTGTAAATCCGAAGGATCTTTTGACTGGAGTAATTTCTTCAACATTACAGCGTTTTCCGCACGATCGAAAATGCTTTTCTGCAGTTCAGCATCTGCGTCCGCCTCTGCTGAATAACCGTTGGGATTTTTTGCAATTATTGCACCGTCCACCAAGGAATTGTAAACAGCATCAATTTTAGAATGCTCGCTCGGGAACCACCTTTTCCTTTTCACACCCGAAGCGTCATATAAAAATTTCGTCGCCCTTTCTTTCACTTTTGCAGATGTCTGATCCCCTAAATATTTCGGAGAAAGTATCCTTATGATTTCATTAAGAAATCGATAACGACCAATTTCTGTACGAAACTCAATCGACCCTTCGGATTCAGCCTCAAGAGCAGCTTCTAGAAACTACCAGTACAAACAGATTATTTTATTAGTAAAAAATGAAAATAAAATCTCATTGCTAACCATGGATGAAGATACAACAAAAAAGTTACTTATTATCCTACCTCAAAGGCCTGTATGGCCTGGACTTCCGATGTCGACTGTATTTTCCCAGCTAATAATTTAGACGTAATTAATGGACCCGATGGGGTACGCCTCATTTCTCTCAGAAATGTTGTAATATCTGCAGCGGGAATTGTTGTTGCTCTGTGTATCAGAGCGTCTACAAACAAATCCGTAAAAATATTTAAAAGACCAAAATAATACCCAAAGTCAAATATATATGGTTCCTTTGATTTACAAATAATTCAATCAACTTACCAAAATATGTAGGGAGTTCCATATTTTGCTTCCAACTTTGGCTATGTTTGGTACCTTCGGTGACTCTCCCAAGTCCAAGGTCTACTGTTAAAAATCGGTCAATCTTGCTTGGTATGGCTTGCTTTAATGACTAAACTAAATATTAAAAAAGGACAATAAATATAATTTTTTTCGGGTAAAATGAATAATTATACATCTAAATTATTGACTATTAGTTTGTATCTAAAGAAAAGTCAATGTCCTTCAACCTTCCTTAATCATTAATAATAGCATTTTCCACACCTACAAACCTCTTATTGGGGTCTTGGGGTTAACCCGTCACACGCGTAGCGTAAGTGTTCTTGCTATTCGTCCACCCTGGAGAAACTCAATCAAACTTTGACCTTAAAAATCAGCGAAGGGAAAGGGTGTAGGGCTGGGCGACTTTAAAATATCAGTTTTTCACTGCAACTTAAATTAAACCTTGGAACTGTAACTTAAAATTACTACGAAAAAATTAGTATACAACTCGTCTTTCAAATGGGATTTTTATACTGTAGTTAGATAATTTCTATTGTCATTATCAATCATGTTTATTGTTTACAACTAAACAAAATTATACAAATTATGTTGAAATAATCCTGCTGACAAGACAAATCTGAATTTTATTATCAAGTGTTTATAAATTACTGCCTCTTGGCTCACGTGATCTACAATTCTTTGCTGCAGCCATACACAGCCACGAAATTTTAAAACCTTTTGTCGTGTCATTCATCTGTCTTATCCAGTTTTTTCTCTCCTAGATTTGTTGCAGTGTCATCGTCAATTCCAGGATTCGTCACTGTAAAATTACTACACTAATTATTGCTGGTTGTTGCAAGGTAATTTTTCAGTCATTTCAAATTGCGTATTATCATTACAAATGACGTTTTCGAGCATTTACGATATAATTTTCATTGTTATCTATTGTCTATTTCCTTATAAAATCGTTGAATGGTCAATGGACGATATCATGTATGACCAAAGAAACTCGCCATTGGTCAGGAAGATCTTCACTACTCATTTGTTTTGTCGTACTAACTAATAATGCTAAACTAATGTTGAATGTCATAAATAGATAGTCATCATACATCATAATATGTCATATGATGTGAGTTTGAATGTTGAATCATCAATCATGAAACTGAAAGATTAATAAGCCTTTCGTTTTATCATTTCGTCATTCGTTTTTGTTTTTTATATACAATTTGAAAGTACATAATATAAAATTGCAATAATTGAATTTCTATTTGCTTGATTTTCAGCTTTCGACTTTAGCTGCTATATCAATTTCAACATCAATTTCAAATTTTCATTTATCATTTTTTGAATTTTACCAAGGGGATCTTTCACTAGCTATGAGCTAATACAATACTAAACCTTTGTGGTTTGGTATTTACTGATAAGCAGATTGGAAATTGAAATAATGAATAAGCATTTGAGTGAAAAACGAAATCATTTGGAGATAGTTTGGTTGGAGATCTTTGTAAATCCTTGGCCGTGAGAAAAACGGGGTGTTGAAGTGACATTAAATACTAATTGATACCCTTTTGCATTTTCAGTTATCAATATCTTTGTATCAAAATACTTGATTCTTTACTGGTGACTGGTTACCAAGTTTATAGTCGCGATTTTACAACGTACGTCAATTGAGTTTTGGACCCCAAGATGGTGAGAAAGAATTATTTTAATAATTTAAAATGACCTTACGAATGGTGAATGATAGCTTATAAATGGTGTTAACAATATTTACAAATGGTTTGTTTTTATTACAGGTTATGATACGGGTGCAAGCCCGTGAGGGCCAGAAAAGAATCCAGATCGAGCCCACGGAAAATACATCCTCCTTATTTACAATGGTGCGTGTGTAGCAGAATGATTTTACTGTTTATTATTGATTCTTCGTCACAAATAATGTATATTGATTGAATTTTTAATTTGACAAATTGTTTTTTGTTTCATCTGTTGTAATTAGACTCAAACGGCTTTTGGATACGATTCTACACAGTTTTCATTATTCAAGGATAGGGAAAAGGCTAGAGAAATCATTGCTTCTCATTCGACGACTGTGAATACAATTCTGAGGCATGGAGATTTGATATTTTTGACTCCTAAACCAGGAGTTGTCTTAACTTCAAGAAATGTCCCTATGGAGCAAGAATTACCTGGCACATCCTCATCGACCAATTATAGGCCAGCAACCTCTGCTTCATCCATAACATCCGACCTGAGAAAGTTTTCTGTATCCCAAGTTGAGGAAGACGAAGTTGACGTTTTCTTAAATACTCAAGATGGTTTGATAAAGCGCCCTAAAGATGCAAAAATGTGTAGACATGGAGAAAATGGATGTTGCGTATTTTGTGCCCCCATGGAACCTTACGATGAAGCTTATTTAAAAGAACAAAACATTAAACACATGTCCTTTCATTCTTATCTTAGAAAACTCACTGGTGGTGTTGACAAGTAAATTGACTACTGTCTATTGAATTAGAGTAGACAAACAAATTATTATGTTTTAATTTATTCAATGTAAAATGGTTTTACTGTTTTTTACAGAGGCAAATTTGTAGCATTGGAAGATCTTAGCATGAGCATTAAAGAAGGCTGTACGACTCATCCCCCGTTTCCCGAAGGCATATGCTCTAAATGCCAACCTTCTGCTGTGACTTTAAATCGCCAAGTATGTTAAAGCTTTCTTAGTTAATGAAATACAAAAGTAAACTTAAATTTACAAACTTAAATTTACAATTATTTGTGGCTAGGTTTACCGACATGTAGATAACATTATGTTTGAAAATCGAGCTATTGTCGAAAGATTTTTGTCTTACTGGCGATCATCGGGACATCAACGAATGGGATTTTTGTACGGCTCATACGAAGTTCACAGTGATGTACCTTTAGGTATAAGGTAAGCTCAGAACCCTTAAAAGAATCTGTAAATTTAATATTATTAGTAATCACGATATTGTTTTAAATGGTTTATCTTTTTATATAGAGGGAAAGTTGTAGCTATCTACGAGCCTCCTCAAGAAAGTACAAGAGATAATATTCGTTTCTCCTTAA
The DNA here is from genome assembly GCA_019776505.1 of Tomocerus nigrus. Lineage (NCBI taxonomy): Eukaryota > Metazoa > Arthropoda > Collembola > Entomobryomorpha > Tomoceridae > Tomocerus > Tomocerus nigrus. The sequence goes on along the minus strand of JABASI010002864.1, from coordinate 6,725 downwards.
AAGACGACAAGGCATCATTAGTAAAAGAAATCGCAAGTGCATTAGGATTAAAATGTTTGGGATGGGTTTTCACTGATTTAATAACTGAGGATATTAACAAAGGGACTGTTAAACATGTCAGAGGAATTCATTCCCATTTTCTGTCAGCTCAAGAATGTATAACTGCAGCATATTTTCAAAACTTACATCCAAATCCATGCAAATTGGCACCCAACACCGGCGTTTTCGGCTCAAAGTTCGCTACCGTTCTCATTACAGGTATTTTATTTTATACACTTAGATCCAATCCAGCCAGACTAGACTTAGATATTTAATTATTAAATTAAATTACTTTGCTGGAGTTTTTAGTAAATCTGACGTTTATTTCAATATAATACTTGCCATTTAAGATATCTATAGTATAAAATCAAAATTATTTTCAGGGGATGCGACTAACCAAGTACACATGGAAGGTTACCAAGTTTCAAATCAATGTATGGCTTTAGTTAAAGACGCATGTCTTGTTCCTACGCGAGATACTCCAGAACTCGGTTATGTGAAAGAGTCGTCCAAGCAGCAATACGTTCCGGATGTTTATTACAAGGTGGGCAATCATTTTCGTCGAAACTGGGGCACTTTTTATTTTGTGTAATATTTGTGCACATCTAAATGAATCTAATTACTTACATTATGTTAATGCATTATACAGCAAAAGGACGAGTACGGAAATGAAGTGCCGAGACTTGGTCGACCATTACCGGTCGAATATTTGCTGGTAGATCTGCCAGTGGCTAGTCCAATTGAACAAAAGTATAGCTTTAGCACAAAAATAGAAGGAATCAAACCTTTTCCTGTTGCAAATCGCTTCGTCGATGGACAGCTTCAGGTTGGTAGAGATTGTATTATTTTTTTTAATTTTTACTTAATTCTTAGTTTTCGATTAATTGGAATTTTGTTTGTTAATCGGCCGGTAGAAACTTACTTGGGTTTTGCTTTTTTACAGGATTTTAATGCTCTTGTGGGATATCTCAATCAGTTTCCTAAGGGAACTCCGTTTATAGAGATAGCAAGAGACTTCCACTTCCTACTTTTCATTGCTTCAATGGATATCGTCCCTATGAAAGAGTCCATTGGACCTCTTTTAGAGGCTGTTCGGTTAAACCAGCCGGATAAAGCAAATGAATGGTCCAAATCTGAACAATGGGTTACTGTAAGCTTTTTCTTTTCGCCTACCTATTTTTCCTTCAAGATTAATGGTCATAAAAATATTTCCTATTAAATTTTACATTTGAGGATTTTTATTTATATTTTTCAAAACTTTAGAGCCTTAATGAAAATCTTAGAATTTTAATGAACTATAATAAATCAAAATTATTTTCTGGAATTACGAGACACATTGTCATTTTCACTTTTTCGCTATCTAGCTATCTTAATGTATACGATTTGTTATTTGTTGATTAAATGAAATATTTTTGTTTAGGTGGAGACATTGGTAGCCGCATCCACAATTACACCATCCGTTGGTACCGGGGCGGGTAGCAGCGGAAGCGCTCCTACAGTTGCACCTCAAACTGCAGGCTGGGCCTGCTTACATTGCACATATGTGAATGGCAGTGGGACAACTAGCTGTGAAGTCTGCGCTTTACCTCGAGCAACTTAAGTCTAAACGTACTTATGAATAATATCGTTAACTATGTATCTTGCTAATCGAATTATCGACAACTATGACTAAAAAAGAGCCACGAGAGTTTACGATTTAAGTTTTCACTACTAATAACTTAATAGGTATGTATTTGTACTGAAATGGAACTGCTGTTGCAGATTTATACTTTAAATTAATTGTGTAATAGGGATAATTACAAAAATTCCATCATTTGCATTGGTGGGGACAAAATTAATCGCAGTAAAATTATTTTCCGCTTTAGTAAAACCCATTTTAACGATGCAACACAGCAAAAATAATGTAAATACTTCATACTTGTGTCTGTAATAAACTTGTCGTTTACTGATGTGTGTACCTAGAACATTTATGTCGCTCCTCACGGATTTTTAATTGTCAGCACAGTTAAAGTAAAGTAAGATATGTGATCATAGGACAAAATTCAACTAGTAGCTACCAAATAATTATAAAATTACCTAGTTATTATTATAGTGTACTGTACAGTTAGATATATTATTATTAATTGTTCTCATTTAGTAAAAACGGTTTACAAACCGACAAGTCCAGGAATGAAAATGTTTTGTTAGCTGAAAGTTTATATGTATTAATGCATTACAGGATGTGCAATGAAAGTAAGTCGGATAGATTTAGATGATAGTTAGTGAAAGAACATGTTCCAATTAGTTTAATTGAAGTGTCAGACGCCAGAGAGAGAGAAATCGCCATCTCACTCCCGTTCATACAAAAAATCTCAAAAATTCGAAATTTTGTAAGCGATTTCCTTGCCTTGAATCGAAATATTGTCTATATAGTATCGGAAGTAGTGTAGAAGTTACTAGAAGTTTTGAAATGAGCGTTTGTAATTGCTAAAATGATCTTTTCAATAATGAGAAATATGAAGTATGAACTGAATAGTGTTTATACAATGTTTGTCAATTAAAAAACAAATAAATACTCAAAAAGAATTTCGCAAACAATATAATGCATATTATAATTTATTATTTAATCCCACTGTTAATAAAAATTGTATATTTCACGAATAATAATGCTTCATATTATTCGTAAGTCAGAACTGTTCTTAAATGCATTTGCCGCATAATTGGATTATCAATGTCAATTTTAAGTAGGATTAATAATAATTGAAGGATTTTGGCTGAAAGTTGTATTCAGTAATTGAATATCGTAGATTTTTTAATAGTACTACATATTTTATCCAAGTAGATGGAGATATTTCATTTTCTTTTTATATTTTTGTTGTTTCTTTTTGGACATGTGCGATGGAATTACATCCGACATTGTTTTGTTACATGACTGAACAAGTGACACTGAACTTTTAAATGCCGTCCAAATGTCCTTGCTGGAAACACAAATGGCCACACCTCCCCTGGTTTTCTGTGGTTTCTGTTTTACAAAAAAGTGAAATAATATTTACTGTCGTTACGTATTTTGATTTATTTAGGTCGTGGATATAGTCTAATTTAGAAAGCATTTATTATGTCACCATTCTGTTTAAGTCCGCTATGCATGACCAAGGATCGTCGATACCTACACCCCTGTTCATAGAAAATTATTATAGTGACGATGAGAAAAACGGTCAGAGTTGTAGTTAGTTTATATAGTTCTTAAAATTATCGTGGGATTATTGTTAAAGAAAACAGGTTTTGATTTACCATTTTGCATGATCGGCTAAAGTTGTAAAATTTTGACCTCCAATTTTTTTAGTTAAAATATTCATCACCAAGTATTGGGATGTACAATCAGATTGGAAAGGATGTGCTCCATTTAGCCAACTTTGAACATCTAAACTGCTTTTGAGAGTTGGGGCAATCCAACCTGCAAAAATTTCTGTAGGAAAATTCTTTGTAAATTGCCAGATTAACAAAATTCAGTTAAATTGAAGATTAATTTTATTTATGTAGTGGTAAGAGCGTGAAACGGGAATTTTCTCCGAAATTTACCTTTCCTGAACTTGGGTCCTTTAGCAAAAACATTGAAGTTAAGATTTCCGACTGACATTTCAAATTTCTGAAACCACGGAGGATGTAGAACGGTCAAGTTTTTCCTTAGAAAATTCGTTACATTCGGAATAATATTTTCCATCGAAGAAGGTACAGAGAAATTGTACACATTCGGTTTTGTGTACTGCAGGATTTCGCCGATCAAATCAAACTGAGTTATAGACAGTGAGAGGCATAAAAACATTTGCCCGTTTTCCAGACCTCCTGTCGGATATCCATAGGATTCTAATGACGTTGGGAAATGTGGAACGGAATGAGAGAGCCAAATCCCTCCGTCAACTTTGGCCATTGCCAGACCTTTAGTGTGACCATTGTAAATCACTGCTGGCCGCTCGAAGGGTTGATCATTGTACAATAAATACGCAAGGTCTGCTGCATTCTAGAATAAGTTATAATTATAATGATAAAACAATCCATGAAAATAAAATTACTTATCCAGTGATATTGGCTCCAATTTTTAGCATTTTTCTTTTTAGGTTTTATGTAAAATAGATCAAATCACACGAAAAATCAAATTGTATGATTTGAGATCGAGGAACCAACTTTAACTCATTTTATTCAGCTTACATGGTACATTTGTTGCATGGTCACTCCAACAATAGAATCTGATGCATTAATTGGCTTCTGAGAGCGTTTCCATTGATTTGATCCAGGCACGATGTAAAAATAAGCAGAACCGTCTTTATATTGTGGATCTAAGGAATCCGGTATAGTCGGCAGTTTGTATGCAAAAAACCTAATACATCAGATAAAACGAATGCACATAAAAAAGTATTTACTTTTATGCATTTCATTAATGTAGGTATCTACTTTTTTCATGACAATACTGTAAGTGCCTACCAATCAACGTTATTTCCATATTCGTCTTTACATTTTACCGATGAATCATCACCTAACTTCCTTGTTTGTACATCTACCAAAACACAAAACACACAGAGCAAAAAGAAAAACTTTTTCATAGTTCCAGAAGTCATACACGTTTACTTTATTGATTTTCTACAAAAGACACGTTAAAATGTGCCTATAAAACACATTTTGTTTCAGATCTGTCAAACAAATGACTAGGTACCACTGTAATCGAAATTATCGACTTATACTAAAAAACACTGTTATGGAATCTTTGAACTGCCAGTGAAGACTAGTGAGAGTGTAACATTTCTAGAGTTTATTGCAAATTGAATAATCCTATAGGAAAATAAATGATGTCTTTCATTTGTGTGATTCGTATCATAAGAAATGAAATATTGGAGTCAGTAATAATACCTAATAATTGTTGCCTTTAGTTTACATAGTGCAGCTGCAGCTATTCTGTTCCAAATGCAATTCTCATTCTTATGAAGTGAATGAAGTAGCAATGCAGGGAGTTGTACTGGTAAAATGAAGAAGTAGTTGATGTCTCTATTACTATTATCGATTTGTGATAAGCTATCGTCACTGGGATGTATTTGCTTACCTAAATAAATATTGTGTGAAAGATTCTAATAGGTTGAGTGAGGGATTTTACTGAGTATTCGTTGTGTCTGTGTCATATTGTAATATGCTACATATAAAACATGAACTCATAAAAAATATTATATAGCTATGTTTTTATGTCTGAGTTGTCTGAGCACACAGGAGAAATATCAAAGTTGTTAAGTCACTTTTCTCATTCCTCATATTGATATTTCAGTAGCCAACAAACAAACGAACTGAATCGAATTCTAGAAAAATTGAGGAAGTGAATGAATGAGTAGCAATATCTTAGGCGCATATCTACTACGACGTACTTTTTGTCTCTGTATTTTTGTAAATTAAGTATTGAATCCATTTTTGCTATATTTGCTAGAAAATGTTCCCCTCCGATCCTACATCCTGTAAAGATTACATAAGGAATCCTTGAAGAAAATCCACTTTGCTTAATCGCATTTCGTTGAACTTAGTTAGTGTCCCTAGTCCCTAGTCTAACTAAACTAATAAAAGACATGCGAGTGTTGGTCGATATTTACAATTGCCTCTTACTTTGGACTTTGGATATTCAACTATTATTCAGCAGTAATACAATATGAACTTATGAAAATGAAACTCCAGCATCTTTCTGATCTAAATAAGTAAAACAGACAGACGATCAAATTGTATAACAACGGGCGTTTATTGAGAGTTCTCATTGAGAAAAGGATATTATTGATTTTCAAAAAAAACATTCTCTGATCTGTACACATATGCACATGAATTTTAAAAGTGTACGTAGGTTCTTATGAAACAAAAACAATGAAATTTCTTAAGCTGAAAGCAATTAAAGAAAATATTGTAATGCAAATAATGCAATGCAATCAGTCGACATAGTTAATACTACATAAAATACATCATCATAACTGTATAAAACGATTACAAAATGAAACAACCATGCATATTATTATGTACGATGAGAATTTTTGGTAACTCCTTTCTACTTGTTAGAATTATTATGGCCTTTCCAAATTCTTTTCCAGAGCGATTCCATTCGCATTCTCCAAAAACGCGTGTGAATTGTAAAGGGTTCTTATTATCTGCATGAAATCGTAATTTTTCTACAGGATTAACATTGTTATTCGGATACTGGCATGGCTGAGTGTCTAAAACGGATGCTTTGAAAGTATCCCAGATATTTTTATCTGAAAAACCAACCAATGAACAATGCACCTCCACGATGACTTCTGAACAAAATAAATCAGGTACATTATTTTGTATTTATATGATCTTCTAGATTCGATCTTTGTGTCTATGAATTTGATAAGTATTAGTGGCTGTCTAAAATTAAAATTGGCCTAATCTGAGTTTTTCCCATTTCAACAATTAACCATTTTAGCCGACCCACTGCGCACTGCCTAAAATATAACAAAATAACAAAGCCGAAATAATTGACAAATTGCCTATGTGCTTAGCAATTGCTATTATAGCTATTTTACAAGCCTATTAGCTAGGTATATCGATTTGGATTTAAAGAACAGAGAATGCTTAGAACAATCTCAATCTGTATAAATAACGCATTATATTATCTGTATTCTGTATTGTGAATTGTGTTAAAATGTTTTACTAGTGGATATATAGTA
>JABASI010002863.1:0-18188 GCA_019776505.1 Tomocerus nigrus | reverse complement strand
TGAGTAGAATGAAAGACTCGGAAAGCCAATCCAGCCAAGAAATCTCGAGAAGATAAAAGACCAGCCACAGGTCGTAGAGTAAATCCAGTGCAATCTAAACAGGGACAATAATTAAATTACAATGTACAATAAAATTACTAACTAATGTGTAGTTATTAGGCAGTTTGCGTTCATCAATTTTTGTAAAACTTAAAATAATTATTTCCTTATTGTCCATAATATTTGGGCAAGTACGTGAGTTACGATAGAGCACCTGCATGTGCTCTATAGTAACTAGTTACCATCTCATTATTTTAAGTTAGGTTAGGTTAGGTAAGGTTAAAATAATTTAGATGTCACTCACATTCGTACAGAATTAATTTGTGTCATTTTCATTGATACGAAATTATTTTTCTCAACGTATTGCGCAAACTGTCTATTAATTATTTATTTAAAAGTAAAAAGAAATAAAAACCTTTAAGGAATTGGGAAATATCTTCCAGTTGAGGGATGTTATCTTCTCTAAATCCACAATTCTCAACCAAGAGAGGGAATATGTGATTATGCTCTTTACAAGCGTGTGTCGGATATAATTCTGTCACTTGACGAAAGACCTTGCCCCATGTCTCTATCTCTGTAGGTGTGTACTCGATATGCGGTAGAGGCTGTCCGCTGTAGAAACAGAAAATTATATTTATAAAATCATCACACAGCTCTCATATGGTTTCATAATATCATATCATATCTTAGGTACCTATATCTATTAATTTCTATGTAACAGCTCAATTATAATAAAGTCAATTTCTTTTGCGTCCAGAAGTAATGGGCTGTGTGATTGAGTGGACACAAGAATAGATGCGGTGAGGAGGTCAGAGAAAACTTGAGATAAATAATTATTTATTATTATCGTTTAGTCAAACAAAGGCAAAGAAGGAAAATAATTGCGCTTAATCGTTTCTAATGGACAAGGATTGAATTAGCCTTGTCGACCAATGATATAAAAACAACCACATGAATTCAGCAACGGTCTCTTTGTATCAATCAAAATTAATTGAGCCGTTGGCTTTCAGTTTAGTTGCATTTGCATAAGAGTCATATCAAACCAGATCAGACAATTACGAAACTATTAAGTAGGTATGGATAAGAAGCTTATTGCGCTCTTACTGTTTGTAATTGAAGGCCAAATCTGCCAATTGTTTCCTTCTGGCTCTGTAAACTGGATCTGTGAATCCAGGATGATCTGAGTCTAATTCTGAACCATATGACAAGATCTGATCAGCAAATTTGTCAAGGTCTCGAATTTTTCGGGGAAACCAAGGGGTCACATCTGAAAAAACATTTTCCATTTAATTTTCCAAAAACTATTAAAAAAATGTAATTCCCCAAAATATGTATGTATTTACCCTTACCACTATTGTCCCTGTAATTTCTGGAAATGATTTTCACATAAGCGCTCTCATCCCGAATCTTTTCCATTGCTTCTCCGACATTCCCTGCATTTGTATCACATTCCACGATGAACTCATATTCTCCTGGTGAACGCTTGGAAGAGCGTGATTCGATATGCAGAAGATTTACTTTGTTATCCTGGAAAAATTGATTTTAAATAAGTAAAAAATATTCTAGAAAAATTAATTAATTAATTTTAAGAATTATAATAAATACCTTGAAAACTTTCAACGCTCTTGCCAATGCTCCGACTTCTTCATTGACAGAGAAAATAATGCAAGTGCTTCGATGAGAATCTTTTCCCTCGCGGATATAGTTTCCACCCTTCACTAAAAATGGCTAGAAAACCAAAGAAAAATAATTTTGGAGGATTTCTTGGAGTAATATGCAAATTTGGGATGTAAAGTAGTAAATGGATTTCTACCTGATCTGGAGGCATATTTTCAGAGTCACTTAGACGTTTTGGTTTCTCAACTTCAACAGACATGATGTTCAAGATATTTCCTTGGATTTATATAGAGGTAGTCTGAAAATTGTTTTCCTTCTGCCTAATTTGCGTTTACGTCGACGTCTAGTAGCTAGGAATCGTAATGACGCTAATGATTATAGATGAAATCGAGGACCTGACTCTACTACACCCAATCCCTGAAGAAAAACGAGTCCAAGAGCAAACAAACCACTATCGAATGTATCAAATAATATCAGTAGGTCCCTAACAGTTTTTCTGAGTATTTCTCCCGTCAGCTTCCAAGTGGTAAGTGATGAGACTCGCTCTGCTACTTAACTTTTAATTTGATGCTATTATCTACGATCTTACATAAACCTTGTACACATTAGACAGATAGATACACACACACATCCCAAATGTAGTTCTACTATTATTATACACATGTACCCCATTCTCCATACAAATTATAATACCTAATAACTGGATTCGCTTTATTTTTTCCTTAGGGCAAGTGGTTGCTTGCTTACGCAGTCACTCACTAACTACCAGTAAATAATATTCATCATTGACATGAGATAGGCAGTATATTATTTTTGTCCCTTTTACAAATATTAAACGTATGCATATACGGAGATTGTAGGTGAACATATACTATTACTTAATGAATATTAAAATGTTATTATACAAGGAAAGTAAGATTATTGCATCAGTAATTGTTGGTAAATCGAAATTATTTGATTGCACTTTGGATTTTTGGAAAGTATAGTACGGTATCATCTAGTAGGTATTAATAATATCTTTGAAAGGATTATTGACACTTTCCATTCCTATTTTCGTAACTCAGCTCATTGGCATTCTAGAAAATTCAATACTGACGAAGAAGAAAAGTTACGTTTCTGCTTCTGTCTCTAGCAAAAAAAAATTATAAATGACTGAATGACTCAAATGCAAAATATTTATTCATCTTTCCGTTAGGTTAACACATAAATTATCAACTCGCGCTAGATAATAAAAACAATTTTTACCATGAAAATCACAACAATAAAGTATTCTGCTTAAGTCTGAAAAAAGTTTGAAAAATAACTCAAACGCAAGATATTGATTTACCTTTCTGCTAACATCAATTATCAACTCGAGCTAGATAACAAAAACAATTTTCTCCCATGAAAATCACAATAACAAAATAATTGGTATATGTAATTAACTTAGGTACTTTTAGCAGATGGATTCTATAGTTAACTGTTATTCTACATAAATTTTCTTATGCGCTTTCGCAAACGAAAGAGTTATCCATTTATCAAAAATGGGAATGCACATTGAAATTTTAAAATGGAATAGACAGACATTGAATCCAAATGGGTTTATTAGGACTTAAGCAAAGCTAAGCAGAGTGATTCCCTGAAATTCGGAGTTTCGGGTTCCAGACTCTCATATGCCATCTCTGAAATGGAAACCAAAGGCCCTCAGTGCTTTATTTCATGCGACCGTTTGTAGAATTTCTATTATAGAAGAGTTTCTTATATTTTGCAAGTTTGCAACTAGATAGACCAGCTTGTTTTGGAATCGAGAAAAAGATGAGGTCTCTCATCACTGTAATACACAATAAATTATGTTACTAGGTATTACTATCAGTACCTACTTTTTTAGTGGAAGAAATTATAAAGTATTTAAAAATTGCTGCTCAATGCATGGTAGAGAATAACAACTTTAGCTGGTTCAATATCCTTTTAGTAGTTTATTCATACATTCATTCATTATTTTATTAACACTATGTTGTTATTTTGATACAAAGTGGGTATGTAAAAATAGTTAATCTGTAAAAAATTTGAATATTGACATTTAAATAAAAATAAATCACAATTAAAGTTAGGAGGAGAAATCAATGAGAGAATGAGTTGCATTTTAGTAAAAATATTATTATTAGTACTGTGTAAGAATCTTTTCATGTTACACGAGATAATATGTAGGAGCATTGTAGGAGCTGTAACACTATAATGCTTTGAGCAATACATTAAGTAGGATTAGTAGAAAAAACAAGTGATTATAATTATTGCTTCATTAAAGGCTTGAAAGTGATAAGAATATCAGGCGATGTAAATTGATGTCTTGAGATGAAATTGAATAATAAACTACTAGCCTCTATCTGAACAAGTCTCATTGGTTAGAATTTAAAATGAGATAGGATTTTTTGCTTATGACCATATTTAGTTATCCTAATTACAGATTTATTTATACAAGCCAGTGAATTTTGTTAGTTGTAATCTGAATGTTAATCTGAACTGAAAAGTATCTTCTCAATGAGGCTATTCAACTTTGTTAAAAATCTAATCATGTGTGTTACATATTTTCACAGATCAGAAAAATATGAGCTGAAATAATGATGATTAAAAAATTAGCTCATAAATAAATGTCATTCCAATTTGAAGGGGTTAATCTTATTATCATCATGCTAAAATGTAGGGTGGGAATAGATTTTTTTTTAAATCTTCCACTATATTAACTATTATATATGTAAACATGTAAATTATCAATTTTGTGTTATATAATTTTTTTTATCCGTTTCTCAATGATCTGTTAAGATTTATACAATGAAATGCGTGTTCTTCTCAGATATTAACGCTCAGTATTATGTGGATTTGAATAATGCGTATTTTAGTATGTAGGAATGTAGGTTCTCCAACTTTATCTGTATAAACTGAAAACTAGATCATGCACTACTTTTTTGTTTATTGTTAAGTATATTTAAGTATGCGATTTTCTCATTTGAAATTAGGGAGTCTAATTTTGCGTGATACTTTTTGCACAATAGTAGGTATTCATTAATTATCAATGCATTTATCATGTATCTACGAGATGATGACGAAATGTCAGGAAAATTTGCATGATGAAAGGACGAACAAGTTGTTTCATGTGTAAATGTTACATAGAAGTTGCGTCTTTCTTTCTTTGAGACGAAGTAAATATTTATTGCTCTACAGACAGAGCCAAGCCAAAGCCAATTTATTCTGATATCCTTAAGTAATAGTAGAGTAGCACATTGTTACACATTACATTCTTGGTCAGTTTCATTCAAGACAAAAGTATACAAAATATTCAATTTTTATGGATATTAAAATTCCAGGTGCCCCAATAAAATAGCCTATCAATGTATTAGTGTGTTAAATGAAGGATTGGAGTACTGGAGTAAGAACGTGGACGGATACGCACACAAAATACACATGAGAGAGTATAATATTAATCACACCCTTTTAAAACAGAACCACTGGTTTTTACCCTCTCTATCCTATTTGCAAGTAACTGGTGATAATAAGCATTTTTCTGTTAGTGGCTAGTGGGTAGCTAGTTGTTCTAAGCTTCTTTTTACTTTGTAATTAGGAATTTTTGCATAATAGACCAAAAAATGCTTAGCACAAATAAAATAGTCTGAAAATCTATGTGGCTTTTCTTCATTCAGATTTTGCTCTTGAGAGGAAATGGTCATGGCTGCTTTAAAATGATTTGTAGGTTGATCGTTTACATACTTATTAATATTCTTGGTCGACTATAGATTATAATTAGATACACGCACCTGGGTATACTGTAGACGAGATATTTAGCAACTCTTTTAATATCTCTCCCATTTCTATACGTTCATTTCTATGTATGTAATCATTTCAATGCCGGCACACTGCCACATTGGATACATTAAATAACCGCATAATTTGCATTTTATTCATCGAATTTTTAAAGTTTCACTTTATCTAGTATAGGCATAGTACTTAATGAACCTTGCAAACTCCAATGAGATTACATCATACACATTTTATGTATGATCTTAGTAAATAGCGGCAACAAGGGAACTATAATAGCTTTAGAAGCCAAACTACTCTTAAGATTACCTTGATCCGTTGGAAAATAAGATTGTTCAATCAAAGTATCCTTAACTGTTAGCTAAGTTGCACACAGTTTTCGAACGATGATTTTTCCGCTCGGAGAATTCCAAGTAGAAAAGTAGGGAAAATCCCCTGAAACGATTTGAGCATTTTAAAAAACGCGGACAAAGTGTCGTGTCATAGCTCATTCGAAAGAGGACATATCTAAGAAGTATGACTTCTGGCCCAAAAATAGTTTTTACAATTCGACGAAAAAATTTTATAAATGTAAAATGTAAATTCGTACTTAAACTACTTTTTTTCTCTCAAAAAATCATTTCTAAGTCCAAAAGATCACCTACATGCTCCGTAGAGAAAAATATGGAAATTCTGATTATAGCACCCAGAATTGTGCCATTTTAGCTGGTGACCTCAACTCGTCGCAGGCGATTTGAACAAGGCAACCTTAATAAAGAGATGAGATGCTTCAAATACTTATACTCCTATTTATGCATAAAATATGAATGTATCAAAATGCAATTATACTTTTAAATATATTTATGATATAAATTGAAAGAGTTTAATAGCCGTATAAGATAAATAATATCAACAATATTAAACTATAAATTGGATAGCAGATAAACGACTCAAAATCTATATTTTACCCTCATTATGATATTTATACCTTGTCCTTTGTGGGAGAACAGCCTGAATGTAAGCTGAAAGTTCTTGATAATAATAATAAATCATGAAATCAAATCAAATAAAAAAATACAACTCAACATACAACCACTTAGACTTATTTCACTAAATCAGGTAGTTCAACAATTGCAATTACATCATATTGGTAAATCACATCTACTTATAACAATTTCACTTCTCATCTTCCTTTCTTTTGCGTGGTATTTTCTCCAACACCGCAGGTTGGTTGGCACTTTCGGCAGACGCCTTCATCCCATGTTCACTTTGGAATGTCTTTTCGTGTTCCAGGGAATCCTTCATTTGCGACAAGTCCACATTTTTTAGTATCCCTTCTTTCATTTGCTTATTTTTTTCCACCATGGCCTGTAATCTTCTTGTGATGATTTGTTCATAGACAAGATCCGTCCAGGTACCAGCTCCAGTGCGGGGATTAACTGCTGGAAGAACCACACTGGAAGTATTACTTCTGAGGGACTCCGCTATTTCTTGTTCTTCAGGCATTTTTTCTAGTTTTTCCTTGGCCCAAGCCTGTTGCTCCCCTTTCTCTAACTCTTGCATTGTCTTCGCTGACAGGTCCGGGATATTTAGGTGACCCTGTACCGAGCCGATGATATAATATACGCCTTTCGGATGGCTTGTTCTTGTCCATGAGAGGAACCGGTGACATTTTTCAAAGGTTTTGGGAATGTATCAATGATGATCTGTAATGATTCAATCATTAATAATACAATTAATATTACAACCGGCTCATTGATTTCATTATGAATTCAGTTGTCAAAAATAAGTAATTTTCGAGTATTTATTTGTGTACCTGGACCCATCCGTACATCTTCAGTTTGCTAGCACGCCATACTTTCTTGTGTGATCTGCAGCAGTAATACAGCAGATACAGAATACTTAACAGGAAGAGACAGAAAAGAATGGTTATCAACAACTGAATCTCCGGAGATGGTGGGATCCCGTACAGAAGAATGTCAAACTCTCTTTCGTAGAGACACAGAGTATCGTTGTCGACTCCTTTGTTGGAAATGGCAATTCGAAACCAATAGATCGTCTCCCCAAATATTGTCGGCGCAACTCGAGCACAGGGAGATAAAGTGTGGCAAGCCCATTTGATGGTCGTCTCTCCGGAGGTCAATATAACTTGCCTTGAAGAAGCGTCATTGTTTTCTCCTTTCTTGGAGGAAGATACCCCTCGTTTGACTTTACTGTTGGTACTTTCATCCCATTCTGGAAAATTAAAAGGAGGTATTTAAATAAGGCAATATTTTAAAAAAAATCATTAAACTTCAACTAATATATTTAGACAGGATGAGAGGACATCTCTCCTCTATCCTTTCCACATTATATATTCTTCTATTATGAATAGTCGATGCTGGCTGAAATAATTGCTGTATGAATCTTATTCTAAAATATCAAGAATTTTTTACCAATCCAAATTAGACTAACATCGGAGACACCTGGAATATTGTAAGCATCTTGTTCTTGTTCACTGTACTTTATCAGATTATTTCGATCATATCCGCCAGCGATAACTTTCATGGTGTACTTCCCTTTGTAAGGCAAATAAATTTGTCTGGACAAGTCAAAGATTTCGAAATGAAGTTTCACTGCGTGTCTGGAGAAGAAACAGGCTACTTCATTCTGGTAGCATTGACTTCCCCTCCCATATTCAGCTCCAGCTGGAAATCAATTTTTATAATATAATTAAATAATTATATATAATTAACACTATAATATTTGCATAGTAAAACAGAACCCCCACTCAGTTGTTATATTTATAATATTAATTGAAATTTTAATTTGAATTTACCATCTTTGTTCCTGAACTTCATCGAATAAAGCGTATTCCAGTCAAACATTATCTTCGTCGCATCTAAACATCCAGCCATCACTACAATTGCCACGGCATTATCTACTTCACTGTCCTCTGTTTTGAAACATTTTCCAAATCCACCAATCAGATGGAATACGACGGGGATTTGGAAGATATTTTGCCCGGGAAGACTCTGAGGTAAACCACTTTCTGTATCCAGTTCCATCAAAATGTTAAACTTCACAGAGGCAGTTGCTTGACTCTTTATTCTTTCAGTGTTGACTTTGAGGAGGGAGCCGTTGGCATTGTCCACGTTCAATTGAATGAGGGAGCCGTTAGCATTGTCCACGTTCAATTGAATTGCGCTGATATCCTGGTCCCCGTACGATGTACTTGTGAAACTGGCATCATTTTTGATGGAAAACTCCAATTCATAACCCACAATCATTCCGTAGTCCAACGAGAAATAGCGAGTCATTTTGGCATCAGGTTCATTTAATTCGCGTATATTGTCATCTGGGTCGACCACTATCCCGTGATCGTCCGGATCTCCAAGAACCCAATTTACGAAGCCAACGCGTGCAGTTATCATTTTGTCTTCTTTCCACGACTGAATTGGGTCTTTGCCAATTTTTGAGTACGTTTCTGTTTTCGGATTGAAAATACTTTTGTAAATTACTCCAAATGATGTGGCTTGATAGGCCATGAGGGAGGCGAAATTATAGACACTGCCCATGGACGGATGTTGGATTGGCGGGCGAAGGAAGAAAACCTGACTTCGTTGGAAAGTCTTCGTGTAATTATCACTGACCTTGGCAGAACTGAATGGACAAAACAATTCCCATTTGCCTTTATTGACGATGACGGTAGTCGTGGTAGTAATGTTAGGAGTAGGACCAGCAGCTGTCTTCGCGTGTAGTTTTTCTGCATCACTACTGGCATCTTTCATCTTTGATACAAAATAGTTATTTTGAAAAATTTGAGACACAAGAACTGGACGGTTTAAAATATGTGTAGCTTCCCTTTTTTGTTCATTTCCTCTCGTTACGACCACCATTTCAAATAGATTGTTCTTGGAGTCAAACATGACAGTGAAGGGAATGGCATCTTTCAATCCTGGGATATTGGAGACCACTGTCTGTGTCATGCTGTATCCTACACTGGGTCTTAGCTTCTTTACGTCCTGAGCTCCAGTAGTTCCATACCACAATTCCCGGAGGTTAGTCAGAATCGCAAAATGGCCTGCATCATCGAATGCCATTACTATTATGTTTTGTGGTTGCTCTTCCTTTGGGTCTTTAGGCTTCACCTTCGGAAACGTTTTCAGATCCGCAAAACTTTTGCCACCATCAACACTGTGAAGAAGGTTTGAACCGTAGAGGTACATATGACTGGACAGCATTCGTGTGTACGTGATATGG
Source organism: Tomocerus nigrus (assembly GCA_019776505.1). Taxonomy (NCBI): domain Eukaryota; kingdom Metazoa; phylum Arthropoda; class Collembola; order Entomobryomorpha; family Tomoceridae; genus Tomocerus; species Tomocerus nigrus. The sequence goes on along the minus strand of JABASI010002863.1, from coordinate 8,522 downwards.
GACAAATATAAATAGCCTTCATAGTCACCACCCCCTGAAAATGGGTGCACGGTGCAGCCGATTGTTTCAACAGTTGGGTCAGGGAATACTGAGGATTGAAGGCTGAATGGGATGATTGTTTTCACACTTTCCAGATGATCCACTGTTCAAAATAATTTAAAAATGAGAATTGAAAAAATAAAAAAAAACGGTTGGCAATTAGTAAAAACGGGAAAGCCTAGGTGGCAAAGTAGATATATTTCGAAATACCAGCTTCTATTTTCAATGAATTTTATGAGGTACCTATGCACGGAATTTGAGGTAAAACAGTGTCAATAGTCCATGTTCCTGAATTGCTGAAAGAGTTTTCTCCAGCAACTGTAAAAGATGCAATTATGTAGAAATAAACCTCTTTAATTTCATTGGGAAGTCGTGCGGCAACTACCGGGTCAGTTCCAATCTTCATACGTACCAACACCTGGATAGTATTCTCTTTCGTTGGAACTGGAGTTGCATCAACAATCACACACCAATCTGGCAACCCTTTCACAATTCCATGGGTATTGGCCATTTCTTGACGTGTCACTTTGTAGCAAATTTTCTCCGTCTCGGTAATGTTTTCATTTCCACTGTCGTCTGCTTCCCCGCCACTTTGGATTTGTGTCCATTTCATTGGATGACCTGCTCGTACCAATTCTCCCACGAATACCTTCTCATCTCCATTTCCAGTTTCATTTCCGTACGTCACTCCAACGACGATGTCACTGGTCATCATTGAAGTACGAGCACACCGAATGATTTTGAAGCATTCTCTTAGTTTGTCCTCCTCTTCAGTGCTCCACAGTTTGTTCGTCTGCAACGTGTCGTAAGTGCTTCCATATACTGTCACCAGGCCATGCACAGTAACTAATAGTAGGCGATCCTCCAGCGATATCACTTGGAAAATAGCTCTGGATTCCGTCCCATTGGTGTATGTCAGGTTGTCGTATCCAACTCGATAATATATAATGGGGAGTTCCGCATCAGAGAGGTCCATGTACGAGTACATCGGTCTGCCTTTATCAAAGACACATTTGGCAGTATCTTCAAAAATTGTATTTTTGTCACTTGAATCGACATTACTTTCCTCCCATTCAAATAACGAGTATGAGTCCATATCAGGATCCCCAATGATTAACTATTAGCAAAATCAATTACATTCGACTATCATTTGCAACACAAGCTGCAAATATTGTTTAGGTAAATAATAAAATCTTACAACATTGGGTGCATAAAATCCAGCGAATAGCACAACAGGAGCATTTCCGAAGGTGTACATTGGTGTCAATAGGTCATCTAAAACCATAAATAATATCAGTGAAGTACTTATTGGATTTTTGGACTTTTTGTTATTTCATGTAACTATTTGACAGTCGTACTCGTTTTCCCTCAGGGACCATGGTTAATATTAGTTAATAATAATAAATTAATATTTCAATTTTTTACCTATAGTTAAGGGCAAAAATGTTTTCTTCTCATCGTACAATTCAAAACAAAAAGTGTTGGTATCGTTCACACAGCCTAAGTATTCATCGATAGCTGGATCGTGCCGAGCCTCTAACTTGTTCTTCGGGAAAAAACGATAGGGGTTAACAATATCACCATCTTTACGCGCGTAATGTACTGTACCGCGTCCTTGAATGGTTCTGGAATGAAAGCTGGACACATACACAGATGTAGATAATTCCTCAAACACATCATCTGCTAAGACGGTGACACCAAAAATTGGAAGATGAAGAAGTACCTTAAAACGAAATCAATAATTTATTACCGCAATAAAAGAAATAATATGAAATACTCTGCGAAACGCAAGCAAAGTGCTTGACAATTTGTGGATTGTGTGTCATCAGAGAGGGATAGCATGTTTCTGGACAACTTTCTCGTCATGTGCCATGTACTATAATATTTCCGTGTCAATCTATTAATAAGTAATAACGATTTGGATTTTGGATATACCATCGGGGCCACAAATGCTGGATAACACAGTCCTTTATGACATTTCTCCTCAGGTCGTCTTTTTAAAATGGCATTGGCATCAGTGTCATCCGTTGGCGCGTCCAATTCCAGCAGTGCAGTACGAAACTTGATTTTCATAGCTGATGTAACTTTTGCTCTATTGTTGATGGAATAATACTGTAGAGTTAACAGTGGGTAGCCCCCATGCAAAATAAGTCTGCTAAAGCTCTCTTCGTAACCATCTTCACATTGATCTCGAATTACGATAAAGTAAGGGAAAGCGAAGTATCCATCACTTTCGTCTAAGGTAGTTTTCTCCATGAATCGTGTTGTATCCGGCGTTTTCAGTTTATCCTGGATATCCGTTGCTTTCTTTTCATTAAAATAGTGAGCCCAGAGTTTGGTGGGTGATTTCGACAGAACAAAATCAATTTTCCATTTGCAATTTGCAAAGTTACTTAATTCAATGACTTTCGGTTCCTCCACCTAAAAGTAGTGAAGTGACATACTTACACTTTTGAAGTTTTGAATGAAACTACACTATCCTACTCAACAGTCAACATCAGTAATCACTTAATAATCAGTAATTAGGTACACCTTCTAAACTAATTAGGCATTATACCATACCTATAAACAATTAAAAGTGTCAATTAAATTTGAAACTATATTATTAAATTATTGTACTTACTTTACCACAGCTGAAGTCAGCTTTAGCTGCCACGGATAAAGAGGGGTTCAAACGTCTCGTAAAGCATTGGACTTTACACTCGGTGGCATAAAACCCTTTTTCCAAACAATCATCTACATCCAAATCTTCGGCGTATAAACTATTTTCACATTTTGAAATTTGTTTGTAAGCGGCAACAATTACGGCAGGATTAGAAAGATCCTTTAGGAACCCGGGTGTAAATCTTTGGTGGCAAAGCTGAAAGAACTCTTTTCGTCTTGGGTTTAAACAGACTCCATCAGCTTTAGTTGTATCTCCTGGGAAGTTTGGGTCTTCCTTGTACACCTCGTCCGGAGTCAGGTTACGTAAACATTCTGTAATAATGCAATTTTGTTGATCGGAAGCATTTTTACACAATGTATCCAGGCATTCTTTAGGTGTCGGGTATGAAGGTGGGAGGAGAAGTTCAACAGATGGGTCGTATTCTTTATTAGACTCCGTTTCTTTTACACATTGGTGAACAGCCGTATCGTATGTAAATGCTTTTTCACAGTCATCTTTGCATTTCGTTAAGATCTCAGTTTCTGTAAAATGTCGACAATATCTTTTGCAATCAATTAGCTGACGTCGAAAGCGACAATCTGAAGCACATCTTGAAATAATATTAGTGTCATTCCCTGACGGAGGCAGAATACAATTTTTAATGACTAGGCATGATGTATAACCAGATCTGCTTTTGTTGCATATATCTTGGGCAAAATTATCTTCAAGGCACTCGTCTAAACACATCAAAACCGTTTGTTTCCGGGAGCAAAGGTCGCTACAATGGCCAACATCGGAATTTTTTGCACAATGATCCGCCGCTTCATCTTCCGTGAGCGAAGGCGTCGCAAACGCAATGGTTTTTTTTTATGCAATTATTTTGCCATCTCCCCAGTAAACGTTCATAAAAACATTCCATAAATTCCGCCATAAAATCATCAGGATTAAAATTGGATACGCACTGTGTAAAATCATCTACGGAGGACCTTATACACTCGTTACCTTCACCCAGATACTTCGTCCAATATTCCTCTATAGCCGTCCGATTCACACCAGCTTTGTTGGTATATCTATTGTCCATGTGCTTCGTTTGGTACTTTTCAAGCATCTCCACACAAACTAATTTAATGCCGTCTTTGAGGCATTTTGCTAAATCACTAGGATCAGGATTTGTCTGGGCACAAAGGTAAATAAAACTAAGCTGTGGTGTTTGTAATGTTTTGCAGAAGTCTTCCCCATACTTGCACAGTATATAATCAGGATCTGTTTGACAGCGATCCTCACATCGTAAAGAGCCCCTGTTCACATTTGAGCATAGAGTCCAATAGTCGACCTTCAGGAGAAAGTTATCCTTAAACTCTTCATTTTTATCCACAAGATCATAACACTCAGATAGTTCCTCATTTTCAGCCGGACAGGCCTTAATGCAATTTAACACATCTACATCGTGAAAACATTCTGGTGGATAACCATTCGTTTCTTTTACTCCAGCAGCGGGAACCCGACCAAAAAATAGCCAAAAATGAATGATCAAGAGTATGATTTTATGAGTAGACGACATTGTAGACATCACAGTCGACAAATCGATACTGGACACTGGACACAGCTCTTCTGACCAAAACTGATTACTTTCTTCCGCTTTGCTGGTCTTCACTCTTTGTGTTGGAGAAAATTGAGATTTTAGATTTTTCAGATGATGACTGACGCCAGTGACGCCTGACACCGGCAGCAGTATTGAAATTGAAAAACTACACCACGCCACAACCTACCCTACATTCTACATACAACCCGTTGAACTTATAATAACTTTTACGAGGATGAGTCCTAGTCCTGCTTGCTATTGCTGAACACTGAAGTGCTGCTGCTGACTAATAAAATAAGAAAAATAATTGTAGAAACAAATACTCCAATTTTAGATGAGATGAGGGCGAGGATGAAACGATGAGAGGAAGACAGAAGATTCACTCAGCTTTTCACAACCGGAAGGAAACCGCTGCTGCTGCTAGCCAACAAAATAGATAATTCTTTTTTCTAATTTTTATTCAATATACAAGTTTCCTAAGGTCCTCCATTTCTATATAATATACAATAATACAATGGAAGGCCTATGATTTCACCTATGGATTTCACTTGGATTGCTGCAATAAATGGACGACCTTAAGAAACCTGTCTATTCAGACAAGATTGGGAACGAAACGAACGAAAATGGGGTTGGTAACTTGAATTTATAGTGTGCTTGAGGCAGCCTCTAACTCACCGTGGGTGAACAAAGAAAAAGAAACAAAGAACTAAGCGATGGATCGGTAGGGGACGCAGCCAAGCTTTTAGTGACCCATTCACCTACGAAATAATTTAGGTATAATATTATGTCTCACCAATTTCATTTCACCTCGCAAGTCGCACGTCGCACGGTCGCACTCCTCCGTCAGGTTGGTTGGTGGTACGATAAAATAATAAATGTATTTACATTTACACCAAACGATAAAGACAAAATGACTTGAAAAAAAGTGTTAGTTAGTTGCATTGAAATTATTATTGCACTATAAATTATTGCACTGATTGTAAAAGTCACCGAATTGAATTACCTAAGCCTAAACCTATGTACCATATTATCATGTACTAACAAAAGCGATATCTGGAAGTGGTGATAGTTAGATTTATTTGTTACTGAAATGTTTTCAGAGGAAATGTCAAATTTACACCAAACGATAAAGACAAAATGACTTGAAAAAAAGTGTTAGTTAGTTGCATTGAAATTATAATCTACTAGTATTTGGTATGGTATATCAAACAGCAAAAACGTAGCATAGCGAAGCGACGAGCAGTCTGATTGTAAAAGTCACCGAATTGAATTACCTAAGCCTAAACCTATGTACCATATTACCATGTACTAACAAAAGCAATATCTGGAAGTGGTGATAGTTAGATTTATTTGTTACTGAAATGTTTTCAGAGGAAATGTCAATTTCAAACCATCTAATTTAATCTGGACTACGAATCTGTTATCTTCTTTCTGAGTGTATAAGTTGACGTCGTCATGTATGTATATGTACTATAGTTGCAAATTGAAGGGTTTAAAAGAAGTTAAGAATAAGTTTCATATAGCACATAATGTCAATATATATGTATCTCTAGGATGTTTATATAGTTTGATTGCGTATAAACACAGAAGAGTTCACACTTGACAATACTTGACATTGTTGGGGATTCGTAGTTTATTTAAAGTCCTTGTGTGAAAACCAATTTGGAATGAGTGTATTTTAGCTGGGACGAAAAGACAGTAGCCAAAAATTGATTTAGTTCGATCTGAAAAAGGCGTGAAAATGATCTATCTCATCTGTCTACCTAGTGCTAGGAGATTTCTCTGCCACTAAAAAGTGTGTGTGAAATTTTAATCAGGAACGACAGGATCCAAGTCAAACAGAACGAGGGAAAGGGGGAGAGAAAATAAAAAAAGTCCTCAATCAATTCCCGACATTCCTCAATTCGCTATTGAATCGATTCACTCTTCACATCTCATATACCACTTATACCAGCCTTTTAACACAATCAGATGAATGAGAGAGAGAGACAGAGACAGAGATAACAATAGCCAGACAAAGATCATTTTCACTAACACTCACTAAATCTAAATCTGCTATTGAATATCTATTGCATTTATCTAATCTTCTCAAGTATATGATGGGCTGTCCAAATAGGAAATATCTGTATATCACCAAAAATATATCTCTGTGTATATTATGGCCTTTTGGACTATGAATGAGTAATGACTATACAAATTACTGCCTAAAAAAGGAAGGAAATTGAGATTTTAGGATATCGTTTGTGTTTTGTTTTGGGTTATGGGTTAAGTAAAATTAGAATAGGAAGACGAATAATAGGAATAGAAGACAAATAGAAGATGAGACGAAAAGAGATCCGACATCGACATAATCGACATATTTGCATTCAGAAAATGATGAGATTTATTGATACAGCTACAGACCTAGCTTCTTATTCTTCTGGTACGATTTACAATCGAAATAAATTAATTTGTGCAAGTTTTACCTCTCAGTACACAATGAAAATGAGCCACAAATTATTTGAAGCAAATAATAATAATATGGTCATCCGACACGAGTCATTTATGCTAATTCGCTTCCCGGTGCAATTGTAATTTCTATCTCAAATGGTCTTTTAGAAAAATACATACAAATATACAAATACCTACATTCTTTGCAGGGCCAGAATGATCTATTACATTGTATAGGTTACAAATAAGTATATCATTTTAGAATTAGCATAGGGAAAGAACGGTAATTTTGGTGACGTCACGCTTCTTGTATATAGAAAGTTATTTTTAACACTGGATTTAGCTCTAATAAAATAGAAAGATCAATCACGTATGCCGTGTTTAATCATTTTGTTGGAAAATCATCATGTAAATGAAGTCTATAGGTAAATGCCTGTGGTATTTGTATCAATTAATTGTAAAAATATGACTGAATTTTAGTACATTGTGATCATTAAAGTATTTTCACGTTTTTTTACCAAGGCAAAAAATAAAAAAACATCAGAGCCAAAAGTGGCATTTAAGGAACACTGGGCAGTGGGTTGACAGTAGTGTTATCCCTTGTTTCCCCTCCCTCTGCCATTTTTTGATGGTCGTTGTGAATTTCTCAGAAGAATCTTCAATCGGCTATTATTATTTCGCCATCATCACAAAAGAAACAATTTTGGTTGTGTCAAAATCTCCAGCAATTCAACGTTAACTGACATGAACACTTTGGAAGTAGCTAGCTACCTTAAATAGCAATTCCTATATCCACAACATTCAACACTTAAAATAGAAATGTCCACTGCATACATGAGAAAGTCTCTTTTCAAAATTCAAAAGTGTTCTTCGACTTCACAGTCTTTTCTGATTCCAATATAATAATAATATATCAATAGCACTTTGCTTTGTAGTTTGAAGCTCTTCTTTGAGTGAGATCTTCTGCAGTGGACATTTCTCTCAGATCCACATGAATCCTTTTTTTAGATTTTACCTTTCAACTGCAATGGAGTTTTGTAGTTTTGTGACATCAAGATCCTGTCCAAAGGAAGAAAGTTAGCCAGTTCAGTTCACTTATGGCATGTAACTGTCAATTTTACTTTCTTATACATATTTAACTTATGCTACTTAAATAGAAGTACGGACACAAACCAAAAAAATGGATTTACGGCTACTGCGCTACTTAAAATTGAAGGTGCTTGCTTTTTTGTGAAGATGCCAAATATTCCCTACCACTTGCCACCACCAACCAACCCTTTTCTTGTTGAAGCTGTTACTCTGGCATTCTGTATCATTTTCCCCTCCGACTTGAAGTAACTTTTCTTTCTCCACTGCAGTTCAGTAATTCATTAGAGTGGATACTTTTTGAATATAGGGGCGAATTAATATTCATGCATTACTATTATTTACGCAAAAAATAAAGTCAATCAAGATAATAAATAAATAATAACGATTAGCTAAGCCATTTAGCTACTAATGCCACAAATCGGCAACCACATGAATCCGAAGATTTGAAATCTTGTTGTGATATGTGAATATGTAAAGTAGGTATACCTATATATATCCTGCATAATATTATAATTTTACATACAATGACGAGTGCAATGATAATTCTAAATGAAAGCAAAAGGGTAAGTTGGGGTATTGGAGTGTTTGCTGTAGCGGCATGATCGACACCCTCTACACCAAGGTAGGTAGATTCCTCCTCGGTGGCACCCCCCTCGGGTTAACAGGTATTGAGATACTCGAAATCACACAAAAATTGCACCCAATTCTTAAGATGGGAAATAACACGATTTCATTGGG
>JABASI010002862.1:0-18192 GCA_019776505.1 Tomocerus nigrus | reverse complement strand
CCCATAACTTCCCAGCGTAGTATAAATTTCATCAAATCTGTTCTTCCATCTTTCATCCATTTCATACTCTTTATCCTTAATCAAAATTGTGGTGCAATAGCTAATAATTCTTTCAGGGGCTCCCTTTAAACATATACACGTGTGTATTATTATTAATATTAGAAAATTATTATGATATTATAATATTACCAATTAGATGTAAATATTATACCTATATATCTAGGTCAGACAGAAGTGTGTTATCGGTAAAGAGTGAGAGGAGATAATAGAATTTGAGTTTTATCATTTTACCTTCATCACGAGCAGATATCTTTGATCATTAGCATTTTTCATGTCATGAATGGAGACTTGGAACTTATTAGTGGAATTAAACGGTATTTCGCAAATCTTAGGATACTGCGCTCTGTAATCCTTGACATCTCCTAATTGATCTTCCATGCACTTTAAAATTCCAGCTTCAGATGCATCCCCTTCCACGATTCTATGCAGAACAGAAACACAATTATTAAAAGCTCAGACATGTCCCACGTGTTACAGGTGTCTTTTAAATTGATAAATTATATTGCGTTGTATAACTGTTATTTTCATGGCTAGCATGAACGCAATTACACCACAATGTAATATGTCTTTGTTTGTATGGAAAGTTTTACTTTGCGTATGTTGGGACATTTTCCTGCCCCGGCTTAAATACAGCTCTGGAGCACAAGGCAGCCACATTTGCCAATGCCGAAAAACCAGGATCGTCATTATCAAAACTGCTTCCTATTCTTCTTTCACTTGTTTCAGCAACAGCAATCAAGTCATTAAACCATAGATGACTTACAGTCATTTTGTTTTGGGTCAATGTTCCAGTTTTATCCGAGCAAATGACTGACGTTGATCCAAGTGCTTCCACAGCCTGTAAATGCTTCACCAAACAGTTTTTCTTTGCCATTCTTTTTGCGGTTAAGGACAGAATCATTGTAAATGTGACCGAAAGACCCTAAAAGAAAGTTCAAATAATGATCACTGATTTTATCATAAATTAAGACGAGTAGATATACAATTTATGTATGAATAAATGCATAATACATGCACAAACAAAATTTACTAGTACCAACCTCTGGAATATTGGCCACCATGATTCCAATGATGAAGAAAATTGCATCCAGCCAATGATATCCCATGAGAATGGCAATACCAAAGAAAACTGTTCCAATTACGAAAGAACGAATCGTCATAATTAAAATGAACTTATCCATCTCAACACCAATTGGACTCGGAGTGGAGTCCACCGATGAAGAAAGAGCTGCTAATCTTCCCATGAGCGTTTTCGAACCAACCCGAACAACAAGTCCTTTGGCATTCCCTTCAATGGCATTTGTAGAGAAGAATGCTAAATTTTTCGTTTCTAAAGGATCACTGTTTGTACACTCTGGTGATCTCCCTTGAGCCTCTGATTCTCCAGTTAAACCTGAATTGTCCACTTTAAAATTTTGACACTCAATGATTCGTATATCCGCTGGAATGAGGTCACCAAATTTCACTTCGACGATATCCCCCACCACTAATTCTCCTGCATCAACCTCGACTCTCTTTCCGTTCCTGTAAATGTACGCTTTTCTGGGGACCATGTTTTTGAAAGATTCCATGATTTTATCTGATTTGAATTCTTGGTAAAAAGCAAATGCTCCGGAAAGATGGACAACAATGATTAGCGCTACTCCCAGATACAACTGTTAATTATAAGTATAAATTAATTTGAATTAATGATATACTCAATAGTGAATTAACAATTTATGGTCAAACTATATATAACTTGCATTAGTACTTGGCTTGGTACTTATTTGTACTTACATCATCACGCTCGAGTGCAGCATCGCTGGAAAAATATTGAATTGCATAAATCCCGAAACTAAGCCCTGCACTGGCAAGCAAAAGGGCGTTCAATCCCCCTACGACAGCTTTCATGAATTTGACAAATTGGGATGTCTTTGGTGGAGGAGTCAAAATATTAGATCCGTACAGTTGTCGATTCAGCTCAGCTTGGTAGCCTGTTAGCCCCTGAGCATCAAAAAATCAGTTTAGTTCTAGATGGACTGTAAGAGTTCTCTGAAAATTAATGTGAGCGACATATTCTAATTCATATGCATACATCTATCAAGTCCGTATGATAACGTCCAACGATTTGATGCATGGGTAAAATGTGGTCGAATTGATCATCACTATCCCAATCCTTTGCGGGCTGTTTAGGCTCTTCCTTTTTAACGATTTCTCTAAACTATTATAATAAGAGAAAAGTGAGACATTAAATAATTTCGATAAAGTTAAAATGTGGGTAGAGTAGAAAATAGAAACAGTTTAGGTAATCAACTTTTCGTGAGTGAAAGGGAATTAGAGAGGAAACTAACCTCACGATCATCTACAACTGCTTCGATCAATGGGCTGCTCTAAAATTTCAGGAAAATTTTGCGTCATAATAATATTTGCATGAACATATAGATACAATTTAAAATGAACAATGAAATCCTATGCCAAATGCGCAATGTTAGGTTTCAGTGGTTACCTGTCTTCTTGAGCCACTTCCGTAACTCTTTGGCGAACTTCTGTCTAGTAAAGATTTTGAGGTTCCTATCAAAGGTGTCTTTTCATTCCCATACTCATCAATCGGATCCAACTGAGACAAATCATAGTTGATCAACATTTATTTACACTATAATCAGTGAGAAAATTCAAAAATTTGTTCTGTAAAATTCTAGTAATACCTGTACTGCACTATGAAAGCCACTATGGGTACTAGGTCGTCGATTCATTATGCTTGCGGGATCCTGAAATTACTTCTCTTTCCAAAAACAGCAATAAATGAACCACTACTAATTTTATATCAATTACAGCAGCAGCAATGGCAAAGAAAGTTTTACATGAAGTTTCGTTTTACTTAAAGGGATTACTGTAGATGTAACAAGACTTCTGTTACTTCCATTAGTGAGTTACGATATTATGTAATAAAGTAGTCTTCGTGAAGTCAGATGGACAAGCCTTGCTCCAGTTGAGATTAATGTGCCAGCATGATTTTCCAGAGAGAATGAATTTAAGACTGGCTACAGAACGTACAAGACAAGATCCAGCAAAGAATACCATAATGCACCTCTTCATATCCTAAGATATTTAAAGGACAATACATTCTGTTCTGATTTCTGGTATTATCTTAACACAATGCTAAGAAAGAGATGGTTATGTACAGATTATTGTGGATTACACTGCGTTCATTCCTCAACTGGATATATCCGGAGGTACATTACTAATCTTCTACTTCGACTTATAATCTCTTAGGCCAACAACAATGGTGTTCGTTTTCATATTATGGAATTATCTATCAACCAAGTCGATATGCTAAATTCATTGCAATCCAGCTTTTTAAGGTAGGTATTGGGGAGTTTATATAGAACACCAAATTATTCATGTAACCATGAATCATATAATGCGTTTACTGTAAATAATAATTATTATTATTGTTATAATTACTTCACACAGTTTAATTTAAGTACAAATGTCAGTAAATGCATGAATTATAAAATTTCGATTTATAATATAGCCTACAGAGAGAGGCGATCAATTCATGTGGTTGAAACCAATACATATGTACTATTAACCATTAATTATCAACGATGCTAACTATTAGGGATTTATTACTTGCATGCAGTTATACATGTGTAGTGACATATTATTATCATAGTCTTCATTCTAATGGATTTGAAAACCCTACAGAAGATGATTACTTAAGACGTTCAGACATACATATGTTATGACATGCTTGCGTTGATTTGCTTATTTAGTAAGAGACATGTGGCTGTGGCGTCCACAAAGATAAATCGTCATAATGTGCATCATATGATTGAATGTCTGTGTGTGTAACCCTTTTCCACCCTGGTGTATCATTTCTGCCGATAGCCGATAGGTTAAAAATAGCATCCTGAACTTTCAATTACAAAGTCCATCGATTTCCATTCCAATTTGAGAACTAATTTGTAGAATTAACAACGATCGATTTAGACCAGAATGACGTCAAGGGACAAAACATGCACTTTCATAAAAGTATACTATATGCATTATTATGAGTGCTCTATATACATAGTTAAAACAGTACAGCATTAGGTACCTACTACCTAATTGTCAATGTGTATTGTTATAATGTAGGGGTATCAACAAGTGTATAAAATATTTTACGTCCACTGCTACTAATATTCAAGCTAAACCAAAATAGACATATTGTGTGTGTCATCCATCATTTGTGTTTCGATAAAAGAATCTTAAAGGCCAACGGTTTTGTATAAAGTATAAGGAAAGGACTGGTGACTGGTGAGGTCAATTCATTTAATGGTTAGGTAAACCAATTAATGAATTAATAGATGTATTCGTGTGGATTACTGGGTTCGTTTCGTTCCTATCAATTTCCATTCATAATTAAAAACTTGTTTTAATCATGAGGAAAATTTACGTAAGCAAGACAAGGACCTATTTTATAACTGCCAAATACTTTGGGCTTTGCTATGTGATGTGAGTATATAGGTATGCGATATATAGGCAGAAATTTGCAGCCTCATACGTTAGACAGTTTTGTCACCAATTTTTATGTTCCGGTTTCTCTTAAATCGGTAGGTAATTTATTAAAATCATGTTGAATGGAATAGTGCAAAGTGCAAACAATTAAGAAGCTGATAACATTGATGACTGTCTTACAGTGTGTCATTAATTTTAATGCATGTGGTTGCCTTATGTCAGTATTTCATATTTGTTTGTATAGCATATTATAGTATAGTATAGACTCAGATATTATTTATATTAAGTATAACAATAAATTGGACCACGAATTGAATATCATATAATATAGCCCATTGACGAAACTTTTTTGTAGGGCTCATCCCATTGCATTCGTACTTCAATGTAATTCATTGACTTTTGGCAGTTTTCCATGCGGATCCAGTAGTGTTACAACGAGGTTTTTATCATAAAGTTATCTGTATTATAGAAACATTTGCCATATCATTATTCCTATTGCTATTCAGTCAAACAATATGAAAGTTTTTCATCAATAGTAGTATAATGATAACTATTATGCTATGTATTAATATCGACAAACTGTAAGAATCTACATGAACAATGAACAAGAAATAATCTAATGTTTTACTATACATCTATACTCTGTACTATCGTAGGTACACTTAATTTTTTAGGGCTCTCTTTTGTGACATTTGCAACTTAATGCGACTGAATATCACAATTTTAATTCTGTCCTGTTATGGCACTACAAGACTGTCAAAATTTTAACTGTGGTAGAATATGCAACGATTTTTGAGATTTGATTTCCTGAACGTTTAATTAGGAGATTAGGATAGAATGCACTACTGTGCCGCGACATTGCATGATAATATGCCTCTATAATCACGAAAATAAAGAAATTAGATTTTAGGTTCACACAAACTTTATTATAGACATATCCTCAATTCGTTTTCAGATGCGGATGGATGCTGTGCTTAGCTTTTGATTACATGCAAGTTACAACTTACGTACGACTACGTGCTTTAGAAGAAGTAAAGAGTGGATGACGTCTTCAGAGAGTACCTCATGCCCAATATGTACCTGACTGGATGGAAATTTAAAATATTCCATTCTCTATGTCTATATAACACTACAAAGCGGTCGTCTTCTATTAAAAATAAATTAAGTGCATCTTGATTTTCTTACACAAAGTTATATTTTCTATATTTTCCCCATGCAAATAGTGTGCTATTTTTATATTTATGTGTAGCTATATATATACAGTGGATTTACGCTGTTGTAATATTTTAGTCTAGTCTCAATAAAACAATTGCCCTTTCAGCAGATATCATTAATTTCAGCAAGATAGTGACAATGCGAAATTCAGTAAAAATATCACGAGGGGTAAATATTTCTGTACTCTATTTTATATACATATACATTTCCGTATAAATATGAACACTACGTTTTAGAGCGTGTAATGCAATATGTATGCTCATTTATAAAGATATGGAGAGCAGCTGTGGCCACAAATCACATGTACAGAAGGGCTCCCGGAGGAAATGCACTTATTTTTCGAAATGGGTTTCATTTAGATGCTGCTTCAGTTATAGGCACTGAGCAAGATACTAAAAGCCCTGAATTTCAAGTAAACTACCTACCCATTTACCCATAATAAAACTATTATTTTGAGGAAACGTCTACTAAAAGCATTTCTGTTTGCAGGAAAATCATGACTCTATGACAAAGGTGGTTGGAGACTTAAGATCCAAAGTCTCCACAATCATACAGGGTTAGAATTTATTATATTGTAATGTATTCATATGTCCCCATTTGCGTTGATAATAATAAAGTAATATGATTGCATGATGAAGGGGGAGGTGAGAAAGCCATTCAACGGCACATTTCAAAGGGGAAATTATTGCCCAGAGACCGTATCCAAAATTTACTGGACCACGATTCTCCGTTCTTGGAGTTATCACAATTTGCAGGTTACAACATCTACGGAAGTGACGATGTACCTGCAGGTGGAATAATTACAGGAGTCGGAATAGTATCTGGGTATGCTTTATAGCTTATTGCTATACATTTAATACACACACACATATATTATGTGCATGCATGTCTTGGATTTAGAGATTATGCACACTAATTTACATGCAGCTGCTACTTAGATTTAGTCTACTGGCAAACTATAATATGGAAGTATATTTTAAGTAGGTACTTAATTGTTTGTTTTTAAATGATAACTTTCAGAGTTGAATGCATGATTGTTGCAAACGATGCAACAGTTAAAGGGGGGTCGTACTATCCTATCACTGTTAAAAAGCATTTACGCGCACAAGAAATAGCAATGGAAAATCGCCTTCCGTGTATCTACCTTGTGGATTCAGGAGGGGCCAATTTGCCACGTCAAGCAGAAGTCTTTCCTGATAGAGAGCACTTTGGAAGAATTTTCTATAATCAAGCCAAAATGTCTTCAATGAAAATTTCTCAGGTAGCAATAAATACAGCAGCCTCCTTTAAAGCCTAAAACTATTGTTAATTATTGTGGTATTAATTATAATACCTATATAATATTATAATAGCATATAATTTGGAAAAAAGTTAAAAATTAATTTCTTTAACATACTTACGTTGCCTATATCTTACTTTTACAGATTGCAGTTGTACTGGGAAGGTAAATTAAATAACTTTGTTATCTTTCTTAAGATACGCTGTATTTGGCTGCTGTTGTGCTATCACAAACACATACTATGCGTGATGTATGAAAAGGTGTCATTCAGTCATTCATAACTGAATTTTCATTATGATTTTTATGTCCGTTATTCAGTTGCACAGCAGGAGGTGCTTATGTTCCTTCAATGGCAGATGAAAGTGTGATAGTAAAAAAGCAGGGTACCATATTTCTTGCGGGGCCGCCTTTGGTGAAAGCTGCCACTGGGGAGTCAATATCTGCGGAAGACTTAGGAGGGGCTGATCTGCATTGTGGGTGTGTTGAATGCGTAAATCTTATTGCTAATCACTGACAGTATAGAATAAAAATGTTTGTAGGCTACACTGGTTCTGGAAATATATTTGATTCTGTGTGGCAGGAAATCCGGAGTCACCGACCACTATGCTTTAAATGACAAAGATGCTTTGCAAATAGCAAGAAAAATAGTTTCCCATTTAAACTACCAAATACCTGAAAAAGGCTTTGGTTCTGTCCAATCCATAAAGGAACCAAAATTTGACCCGGAAGAACTCTACGGAATTGTAGGGACTAATCTTATGAGAAGTTTTGATATCCGTGAGGTGATATTTTAAATTGCCTCTATATAAAAATAATATATCTTAAGCAACATAGCCTATAAATAGCCATTGTAATTGTATATAGGAAATTAATAATGATTGAAACTGACAGGTAATTGCTAGAATAGTCGATGGATCTGAATTTAACGAATTTAAAGAAAAATATGGAGAAACATTAGTGACAGGTTTTGCTCGATTGTATGGTCATCCTGTTGGCATTATTGGAAACAACGGTGTATTATTTTCTGAATCTGCTCTCAAAGTAAATATTATTACTTGTAATATTAAAAAACAATACTTACCAAATGCAATTTTCGTTCAGTAACATTTTTGCTAAATATATCCTGTACCTATATTTCGAAAAATATGATTTTAGGGAACCCATTTCATTCAACTATGCTGCCAGCGAAAAATACCCCTGATATTTTTGCAAAATATAACAGGTTCGCCATTCCTATTGGGTTTCATCATATTATATTATTATAATAGGTATTATTATAATTCCTTAGTTCTTATTTCGTATGCCTGTAACAATGATAAACTGAAATACTTTACAGGGTTTATGGTTGGACGTGATGCTGAGAGTGGAGGAATCGCTAAAAATGGAGCCAAAATGGTAACCGCTGTTTCCTGTGCTAAAGTTCCGAAATTAACAGTAATTATCGGTGGCTCTTATGGAGCAGGAAACTACGGAATGTGTGGCAGGGCATATAGGTCAGCACTTAATTAAGTTGATAATTAATATTACATACGTTCATTATACCAAACTTATACAGTAAATATATAACTGCATGCATTTTCAAATGATCGTCTTAATTCCTGTGTTTTATATTATAGTCCAAGATTTTTGTACATGTGGCCCAACGCACGTATTTCTGTAATGGGAGGGGAACAAGCAGCTGGAGTTTTAGCTCAAATTACGCGAGATCAAAGGTTACGAGAGAAAAAAGAAGTAAGCGTTCCTTTAAAGTCTGATTTTAGGACAGAGAATATTTAGAATGGAATATGATTAACCAGTCTAATGTTGGCTCATTGAATTATAGTTTACTGCTGAAGAGGAGCAAGCCCTTAAGCAACCTATTAAAGAGAGATTTGAAGAGGAGGGTCATCCCTACTTCTCTAGTGCTAGGTAGAAATCCTCATTTTTACGTATACCTAGATAATAATGTCGTTTGGTCGTCTATGCATGAATATTGGTTTAGCTTGTTGTATGAAAATGGATGCACAGAGTTCATTTGTTTGTTTTTCATTATTTTTAGACTTTGGGACGATGGAATAATTGACCCTAAAGACACCAGGACTATTCTTGGTCTTAGCCTCAGAGCGGCACTAAATGCTCCTATACCTGACACCACTTTTGGCGTTTTTAGAATGTAATATACATGCCAACAGTACAAAATGGTTTTAAAATTACCTTTACTACATAATCATGACAATATGCAACAATAGTATTCATAAACTAATTTCCGATTTGCCAATAACTTTGCAAGTAACTGTTGTTCAGTTAGCAATTGCTCGTCAATACTAATTCCAAATGTGGTTGTATAGTATTAAAATTTCCAATGTTTAGAAAAACAAAAAGACTTTAATAAAGCATTATGCTTCAATGTGAGAATAGCAAACTAACACAGAAAATGATCAAGCAAAAAAAAGTTATGCTTGGTAGGTATCTCTATTGTCTGTAAATATGTAAATAATTAATTTCATGATAATATATCTGCACAATGAATAGTGTACAAGGACAAATAAAATGCAAAAAATATATTTGGGTTAAAATATCTTGCTAATGACCGAATTTCATTTTTGACGAGTTAAATAGTACCGTTCACAACAATGACAACTATCATCTAAAATAAAAGCTATTTCTAGAGCTATATTTTTAGTTGATGGGCAAAAGGTGACGTAGTACAGTATTTACGCGAAGTAAATGTTTACTAAAATAGAAATTGCTGGACTACAAACTCAACGGTTTATTATTAGAATGGTTTCTTTTTCATCGTCAGTAGATTAACAAAAAATGTAAATGAATGCTTAATTCTTACATGAAAAATAAACAACTATAAAACTATATTTAACATAATTAATCTGATTACAAATTACCAGGAACAGACTGTCGTTTCATTGATGATCTAGTGACTCTAGGAACTATTTCCTCGTCGTCAGCTTCCTCTTCCTCATTATCCTCACAACTATCACTACCTTCCGATTCATCAGATTCAGAACTTAAAATTGTGTTTTTCTTATTCTTACGACTAGCCGGTTTCCCTCTCTGTTTCTGTTTAGCCTCTTCAACAAGCTCGTAAGACGAATCTGAGCTTTCCGAATCATCTTTAATCTTCAGTCTTGACTTTTTCTTTGTAGTGGGCGCTTTAGATTTTTGCGAAGTGCTGGTGGAAGTAGCATTAGAACTGCTGCCACTTCTGTTTCTAGTTCTTGAAGCCGGAGAGTCAAATTTCAAAGTTTTACGCTTCTCAAAAAATATTGGTGCCTTCATTGCAACTTTACTTGCTGTTTTAACGGCCACGTTCACAGATTTAGGCGAACCGCTAGCAGATACTTTTCCCGGGAGAATGCTTCGTTTTTATAACTTTTGCAGGTGGTTTTTCTTCATTCTTCTCACATTTCCATTCACGCTTTTCAGCTTTTGGAACAAAACTTTTTGCTGACACATTGTTACTCGATTTGATTTTTCTGGGTTTCTCTCTGTCGGTTGATCGTGTTAATTCCTCCTCTGTTTTCTTTGAGCCGCTTCTCATTTCCGAACTTGTAGAACAACCTTCACGAACATCCTCGACTGCTTTTTGAAAGGACTTCACTACTGACATGGTATCTACTTTCAATGTTCCTTTCAAAGGTGGATTGACAACTTGACTCTCCTTACGTTTTGGATTTACTTTTCTGTCTTCCAGTTTTTCAATATTCCCGAAAACTTTGCATTCACTTACAGATGACTTCTGTTTATTTTCCCCTTGAAAGTCCTTTCCTTTTTCGTCTATCTTTTTACCATTTATCTCTACCTTTTCATGCGCTAGTTCAATTTGTCCAGTCGAATGAGTAGGAACTGCTCTTTTGAAACTTTTACTTTGCATATCCTCAATATCCGATGGAGACAACTGTAAAGGGTCTGAAGGACGTCTTAGTTCTGAAACAATTTGAACTTCATCATCCGAATAATTGTCCTCTTTGTCTGCAGCTGCAGCATTATATTTTGATGGATTCTTCAGAATATCTTTCTTACTAGCATAACTAGTTTCAGCAACAGCAGTTATTTTCGTTTCAGATGCCAATGTCTCCTTTTCCGTAGTAGAACACGACGTTGATAATTCAAGTTCCCGTGGCTCCGAAAGGCTCGGAGAGCTTTCGGTTGATGTGCTTGTTGGTAATTTTCTCCATTCTGTTTGAGTGCTTGGTAACACTAACTTGGACATACTATCCTGGCTGCAACCTTGACCTTTTACAAAATCCATTGACGGAATGGGAAATTCAGGTGTGTCTGAGTTTGCTGCTCTCTGTTTTGATACCGAATTTGCTGCCAATAGGGTTTCCATAAATCGTATTTCCATTGAAGACTCCCTATACATTGTTTTACCGTACAATAAGGGCATTAAATTTACTTTAGATCGTTGTGGGTTTCTGAGTTCGGTCAACGACGGCTGCATGTTAGTAGATCCATGTGACTGATCCAGCCGCCCATACAAACTTGGGGCCAATTGTTGCTGAGAAGGTGCTGACCCTGTAGGTACCGTTGTTCTAATGTACGGGGTGGCTGTAGCCCCGCCTGGAAGAATTGTAGGTGACGTTATCATCGAAGTGTTAATGAGCAGATTTGAAGTCGGACGAATCTGGGCAATTACCACTGGCTCTGAATCGTCCGCTTCCTCACTAGATCCTGGATTTTCGGATGCATCTTTTAAAATAATTTCCTTGGTTTGTAATGCCACCACCGGTAGCTGAAGAAGTGGTCTAAAATAAATAGAAATAATCACAAATCATTTAACTCTAACTGTAACTACAAACAATTATATCGGCAAAGGTTTAAAAACCGATAGCATTGTAAAGTAAAGCAATAGCAATTTTACGTTTTTGTGTCAGGATCAATCGGATGTTCAGACACATCAGTTATTTTTTCTTTGTTTTGTAATAGCAAAACTGGCGGCCCATGAACACAACTAGAAGAATAAAAATAGAATATTAGCACACATCGAAGCCCTACTACAAACGCTAAACACAGGTTATCTATCAGTATCAGCATAACATTTAAAGATATATAATACCTTCGTGGAGCAACTGAATGTTCATACGGCACTTCTACGATTGGTTTCTTCTCTGACGTCGAATCTGGCTGTTTAGGATTAGGTCTACAACAAATAGATTAATTATTTCAAAATTCGTCATGTACCCCTATCGTTATTTACTGCTACGATGTTAATATTTAAAACAACCATAATGATCATTGGGAAAAAAATAACAACAACATTTACGTTTTTGTTCCTGGATCGACTGAATGTTCAAGTACAGCTTTTATGTTTTGTTTCTTTTCTACGGGCGGCAGTGCACATCGTCCTAAAAGAGGGCTACATAGAATAAACAGAGAACATGTAATTATTAAGGTCTCGTCGCATCAAATGTAAAAGAAATACACAGGTTTGCTATTGCTGTAGCAGAAAGCAAGGACAAGAATAATAAAATTAAACATGCGACATCATAAAAACGATAAGACAATAATCATTAACATCATTACGTCTCTATTGTTGGATTAACTGAATGCTCAGTAGGATCTTTAATGATTATTTTATTTTCCAATGGTAAAACGGACGTTTCAAGAGGAGGGCTGGAAGATTATACAAAATAGTAAATTATAATGCAAAATTTAAAAAATCGTAAAAAGCTTTTCTAAAATAATAATTAACAAAATCATTACGTTGCTATTCCTGCATCAACTGAAAGTTCATGCTCAGTCACATCTAGGGTTTGCTTCGTTTCTGATGGCAAAACCAAAGGTTCAGGAGGAGAGCTAGAAAGAAATAGGATTAAAACTACAGACGCTAATCATAAACAGTAACTGGTGTAATAAATAACGAATTTAACATTTTAAATCACAAGACGGCATCAAATACAACATATTGGACGCAACAATAAGACAATAACAATTATTACAACTAATACAATCAAGTATTACTCTTTTTTTCCTGCATCAACTGAATGCTCATTCGCAACTTTAGATGTTTGGTTCTCTACCGATGGAAGAGTCATTGGGGGAGGAAGAGAGCTGGGGGAAGAATACATAAAACATTTACATTAGCAAAAGTTTACTGAGTAATTAATGAGGAACCGAACCCAAACTATAATATTATTATAAAAGGTATTAAAGTAATAACTAATAATGGTAGGTAGGCTCCCCAGCCAGATCATAAATAATACAATGATATTTGATTGATAACATTCTCACATTTCTGTCCCTGGATCAACGGTGCTATTAAAGACAGACGTAGATTCTTCGGGTGAAAAGATGAAACGGGTTGGAGCGGGAATTTCGGGAGAAAGCAACTTTCTCTGTTCTTTTCCAATCCTCAGGACCTAAATATAATATGTATTATATTTACTGATTATCAGGACGATATAAAAATCTTTGTGAAAGACAATTGTATAGAAGCGACGGATATTTAATAATAATACGACAATGGTAATTAATTTTTTACCTGTGAAGGGGTTGATAGCACGTTTAAAATCACCGACTTAGGCAATGTTGGCTGATCTTGGCCTACATCTGTTGTAATAGATGACATTGCAGAAGACTGTTGCACTTGCATGCTACTTTTATATTGAATAGGTGAAATGGGTTCCGGTTTGGCATCCACTTGATTTTGAAGTTTTGGTACATTTGGGCCTGATGGCTTAGAATATCTTTTCTTGACTCCGGGACCTAACCAGTAAATATAAAGGAGATAAAATTCCGCTAACTTTATTAAATATTACGCAAAACAATGTGGAGTTACTCACTCTGTTGAACTAACTGAGATGCCGTAATGCATGGTGTTGGTGTTGACGATTTTTCGGCACATGAACTAGATGATGGAGTAGGTCTAAAATATGCTTTTCGTTTGTTGGACGAAGTATTTGAAGGGATTACTTTCGGACCATCAAAATCAAACACCATATCAGGTTTTCCTTCTTCCTCCACAGCATTTGTACAAACTGTTATATTCTTCTCACTTTTATCGTCTGCTTTGACGTCTGTCGCAATCCCTGCAAATAAAGCCAAAATAAATCTAATATTTTGAATTTGGGGGAATGCTGAATGTATATCGATAAACTCAAATCAAGTAATTTATCTTTACTTTATGCAAATTAAATGAGGAACTACCTGAAGGTGCTGATAATTTAGGTGCTTTCTTTTTAGCTTTAGAAGTGTTTGAAGCCATAGGAAGGTCATTTGATTCAAGATCAGGTACATTGCCTTGAAACTTGGATACAAATTTCAGAATTTCATCAACGATAGAGCTATCAACGTATGGCTGTGTAACTAGGAGATGTTTTCGGTATTTATTCGAAATGCGTAACTCGTCACTTGCGCATCCAACGATAAGTAGGGATGTCTTAATGTTTCTATCATAACACAGATGTTCCATATCCAAAATGCTATATAGTTTTTTAAAAAATCAGCCATTAATATCATTACAACTTTTAATCAATTGGACATCATACTAATTTTTAAAGTTCCTGTCAAACCTAGAGTAATTGGGCACTCCGCCAATTATGAACAGAGAGGGGCTATCCGATTGAAGGGCACTAACGGCCAAATTCTCTCTTCTGAAAAAACCACGTAATGGGTAGCCAAAATTAATCACCCCAGCTACCGGCTCAATTGTAGACAATTTACAAGCAAGCACTGAGCCAGAAGTCCAACCAACAGCAAAGACAGGTCTTCCTGGGTATTGCCGTTTTAATTCTCGTACTCTCTGAGTTGCTACTCTTAATAACTTTCTCATATAGTACTGCAATCGGACATAAACCGGTGCGCTCATATTCAGGGTCACAGAAACTACCTATAAAATGTAATTTTAACATAGTACCCTATATCAATAAAATTAGTAGATTACATAATTCTTTAAGGGGTAAGGGAAATTTCATTAAAATCGGATGGGGGGGGGTCAAAAGATGTGAATGGTATAGCAAAAAGATAGAAGTTTGGCACACACCTTTCCTCGACCTGCCAGGAGAGATATAAACCGCTTTTTTCTGTGGTTCGAAACGGATTGTGTTTTAATAGGATTTGCGGCTATAAACACAAAAATTGGTGAGTTTGGCTGCTTTTTTGCTTTACTATTCTGGATGACGGAATTAAATGGGTCCCATTTTCTCTTCAATACCAAATTAATGGCTTCTGCATTGATGCCCCTTTTCTTGGCTTCTTCCAGTGCACTGATGGTAGCTGCCCCAACAGATGATAAAGTATCCAGACTGTCAGAGACATTTAAACCCGCGGAATTAAGTTTTTCCCAACGGGGACCGGTAGTAAGCACTATCATTTTGTCAACGAGATCAGGTAATATGACTCGAAGGGTCTGTGACAAATACATTATAGTTAATTTAATACGTCATCCACTTTTGCGTCCATATCTCTGTCATTACCTTATAGCTGAACAGAAGGTAATTTTAGTAATTTACCTGCAAAACGTCGAAATAAGCAGACAAATAGTCAAAGCTAAGGTTTTCTACTAGAACACCATGTAGCCATTGAGTCAAAGTTGTATTCCATTTAAAACTGGCTAGCACTTTTCGGATTCGTTGAGATGTCTTATCAATAGACAGGCGTCGTAGCACGGGCTCGCCAGACCTATTTTGATTGACAAGTCTTGACAATCTTTCTTGATGCAATGCTTTTAATACATCCTCAAAAACATTTCTTTGGGAAATAGTCCATCCAGTCCTTAAGAAGAAAATTCAAATGAATCCGAAAATCCCAAACATACGACGAGACGAGACATTATTTGTTTATCTTTTAGTCAACAATTTCACTTACTTGACAATCTGCTCTTCCCAATCTGCAGGCACATTAGTTTGCCTCAAAAAATTAAGATATTTTTCACAATCCTTCATTAGATTATTAGCCTTATTAATATCGTAAGGAGGTACTGGATCAGGATCAACACTTTCAACGTCAATATCTATATTGTCATCTTCAGGTTCGCTTGGAGGCGATGAAGTTTCTGTGTCCGCCTTTTTACAACGACGATAATTCAAACTGGGGCTGAGGAAGGAACTAGGGCTTCGTCGTGAAATATGTGAAGATGAAGATCGACACTGATTTCTAAAAATACACAAAAAAAAAGAAATTGAAGTTAATTGTTAACGTACTATATCCACCCAGTTCTTTCAACCTGTTATCAAATAAGCCACCGAGACCGAAAGCTTTAAATAAGCTGAACCAGAAAACTTACAATTATTGTTTGTTTATAATAATATGCCCGCTAACTTGCATTACAAAAAGATATATGAAAATAAAAAAGCTTTAATATTGAAATGGAACTTCAACACGTCTTACTTTAAAAGCCTTTCTAATTTTGACATTGTTGGAGAGGTTGAACCAGACTTAATATTTGTCAGCATCACTGTAGATTGTGAAGATCTATTCGTAATGGAAATATTTTTTGGTGGTAATTCCGGATTCACGTGGAATATGTAGTTAATAGATACAGGAGATTCCTTCGTCTGTGGGGGATTTTCAATTTCCTCCTCACTGATAATCGAAGGTTTATCTGTCATGGGCATATCCGGTTTGTCAATGTTACATGTCATTTCTATACCATCCTCAAGACCCACTTCAGGCTGTTTTTTGACATGATTTGGATGAAAAACCTCCGCTACCCTTGGAAAACAATAACTATGATCCAATGCCACAATATCTGCCATAGATGTAACCTGAAATCAATAAGCCAGAACCAAATAACGTCAATATAAAAATAGAATTATTACGATACCACAGCTGTCATGATATTCTGCTGTCGGATCCGAAATCCAAAGCAACTAGGAACTAATATTACGTTTGATTGTATTGTATTGGAAAAATAAAAATCTAACCTCGCTGACACGTTCCGAAAATTGTAAATTATGATTTGATGTAATTGATGATGCAGACTTATTCTGCATTCTAGAAATTTCTTTCGAAGATTCAAAGGCAACGGGATGAATAATTGAGTTCATAATGGATTTATCTTTAAAATCCCAATTCTTAGATGATCAGTGGATTGATAAATATCAATATTGTATTATCAAATCAATTATGAAGTACGATCCGAAGTCCTGAAGTTCGAATCCAAAATGGGCCTGGATTAGATTAATTTACGGTGGATTAAGATTTGGCCTCCAAATTCAACTGGTGACAGGCATCCGGTCACCGGCAATCAGAATTTCAGAACATTTCATGCAGTTTACAGTCAGTGCAGCAGCAGCGCCTGAAATATTTTATTAGAACAGTTGACAGTGGAGAAATAAGACTGCTGTACAGGCAGATTCGACTCGTCAACTTTGAAATAGATTAAACAGAATAACTTCCGTGAACGTAAAACGCAACGTAGAAAGCTGATTGATATTAAAGGCTTAACAACGCCAGCATTTCATATATACATGACAGGACAGGCCTAGGTTTTTAATAAGATACCTGAAATCAAAATTTTGAATTTTTCCAATTATTTTGGCAAGGTTC
The DNA here is from genome assembly GCA_019776505.1 of Tomocerus nigrus. Classification (NCBI taxonomy): domain Eukaryota; kingdom Metazoa; phylum Arthropoda; class Collembola; order Entomobryomorpha; family Tomoceridae; genus Tomocerus; species Tomocerus nigrus. The sequence goes on along the minus strand of JABASI010002862.1, from coordinate 674 downwards.
AAAAACGTGCATCCAATTCTTTCGCCAACTCAAACTCTGGATTGCTCTCTATTGTCTATACAAGCAAGGGAAAAATTTCTTCTGTCTGCACCCCTCGGCGACCGTGGTGAAAATGCCAGCCATTTACTCCAACTTCAAGATGTGGAATTTTGGTAAATCAGGCAAAAAACGACAAGTCCCGTCAGATCCGTTACATAAGGGATGATACTCGATGATCAATGATAGGGTATGCGGGTGGCGGGCGGAAGCATTTTTTCTCTCATACATAGACTGCAAGTCCAGAACCAGACATTGAACATTGAATGTTGTCAACAGTTGTCTTGTCAGTGAAAGAATTGGCTACATGTTTTGTTTCAAAGTTGGTGAGTCAAATAAGAATTTTTGAAGTCCGACCCGGATCAGATCAGTCGATCGACTTTACTTTTATCCTTACCTTACTAATATAATAATAATATATAACAAATAATAATTTAATAATGACTGATGATGATGACTAATAAATAACTGGATAAATTAAATTTAATATGAAATGTTGAATGTAGTTACCATTATAATAATTATAACAATTATTGTTATAATTATTGATAATGTATAAATATTTGATATTACCAATTAATTACACATCAACTATTATTATTACACCTTACACTGCACTGTACACAATGGCCCGTCAA
>JABASI010002861.1:0-18197 GCA_019776505.1 Tomocerus nigrus | reverse complement strand
GGTTTCCAAGTCTTGTGTACAGGGTAACCTTTTAAGGCGAGCTTACTACTGTTACGGCTTGCCGTTCGTTTTTACCAAAAATGTCTCCACCCGGACACCCGACACACGTCTCAAAAAACATGAAAATGTTTTGTACTTTTGAAAAAGTACAGATAGCATGCGCAAGAAAAGAGGGATTTTTCGAAAAGCTATATTTTCAAAATTATAACACAGTTTGATGTTTATTGAGACTTGTGTCCGAAATATTCACCTTCGACAATTTCTTGAAATTTTTCTAGACATTTGCATGGTATACATAACTGATTTATTTGCAGGTCTGTCCTAATTAATAGATGGGTAGCATATTGGCGTTGAAACCTGTCCTAACACCTTCACAGATATAACATTATTGGTAGGAATAGTAGGAAATGAGACATCATCAGGCAGGATAATATTTTTCAATAGGTACCAATGTACCTACCTATGTAGGAAAATGTCTTTGTTGAATGTTACTATAGAATGCAATGCATCAATGCATGCATGCATGCTATATTGGTATGACTTTGAAATTGATTTGCTTGATTTGAATAAGGAATGATGCATGATGTGAAAATCCCGTAGAGTATGGTAATAAAAGGAGTGTAATAAATATCTCCATATAAGTAAAGCAGTGCACAGTGCACTGCACTATGCACTCTACTCTGACTCAGTCTGTTTTGGCTTGTTTGTGAATGTCGGTCGGTAGTACCGGCCCAAGTAGTGAGTAGCAAGTAAAGTGAGTGGGAGTGCTGGGCTATTGTGGCGAGAGAGGACAATAGAAGGGAAGCATGTAATCCAATGCAAATTTTTCTCCTCAAAGTTCAAGTTGGATGAAGAAAGTGACAGTTGATGTGATGAGAGAGTGAGCGGAGTGAGTCATGCACCACACTTCTTTATCTTCTCGTACAATAAAGAGTGAGTGACAATGGAGAGGTCAAGTGAGAGTGGACTTGATCATAACATTCATCCCGACACTCCACACGACGGCCATTCCATCGCATCATCATAGCAGACGAGTGTCCATATAATTTCCCCTTTTAAGCCTATATCATCCCTCCTAAAACGAAGAGATTGTCAAAGTAGAATTCTTCTGCCTCATTTTTGCTCAAATCATCATTCATTCATTCATCACTATCAGCTTTCACGTCTCATTGCCCACAAAATGCGAAAATAGTTTTATTTTCAAATCGTAGGATTTATGCTCCCTTACGGAGTAATACACGACGGCCATTCCATCGCATCATCATAGCAGACGAGTGTCCATATAATTTCCCCTTTAAACCTATCATCCCTCCAAAAACAAAGAGATGGCCAAAATAGCATTCTTCTGCCTCACTTTTGCTCAGATCATCATTCATTCTTTCTGTCTTAACTATCAGCTTTCACATCTCATTGCCCACAAAATGCGAAAATAGTTTTATTTTCAAATCGTAGGATTTGTGCTCCCTTACGTAGTAACGGGTCGAATATTAGTTTCATATTATCCAAACAGCTACTACAGCCGCACTCTGCACTTGGCCATGATCAATTGCTATTGTATTATTTGTGTGCGAGGAAGAGATAGGTAAGAGGATTTAACGGTAGTTAACAGTAGGTAATTAATTGCATTGTTGTAAGAACGTAATGTATTTATTTGTTGTGAAATTGTGATTATGTAAAATTGATTAGGAAGTTGTAGACATAATTATGAACAAGCAAAGCAGGTAATAAATAAATAAATAAATAATAAATACTTTAAGCTTTTCGTCTAGCATTGAATGAATGTTATGATAAAGATGATGGTCATGTCATGTAAACAATGCGGTGATTAGCATTTACACGTCCTATTCATTATGCTGACTACGTAGAAACAAGTGTAAGTGGCTAGATAATGGAGTAACAACAAAAGGAAGTCAGCTCTGTGTTTACTTACGTGGATGTAAAAGAGTGGTGATGGTGGGTGATGTGATGATAGTGATAAGCAGGAGAGTGATTGATAACAAAAAGTGGTTGTTTGTAGAAGGAATGAATGAATGAAATCCTAGCGTTACTACTTTACTACTACAGACTATGAGACTACAGACAGGACAGACGTAATAAGAATAAGAGAGCGAGTTGTTTGTTGTGGGAAGATGGGCCATGCCATAAAGAAGCAGGCAGGCAGGATGAGGAGGCGAGTCAGGCGAGTAAGCGGAAGAAGAGGGAGAGTGAGTGGCACCTTCAACTGGACACTCGGCAACCACCAAACAATCCCAACAACCAACAACAACAGCAACAATGGCAATTGTGGCAGTGTGGCAGTAGTATGATATTGTTGTTGTGTAGGGAGCAAGCATTCAAGACAGAGCCCGCACAAGAACGCTGTGCACATCCATGACCCAGTCCAATATCCTATCAATGACATCATCTTCTTTCGTCCATCACTGCACTCTTTATTCCCTAAGCAGGAAATGCAGGCTCTAAACTCCTGCGTACACACACACTTTTATTAGATAAGTGTGATGATAAGATATCAGCCTACTCTGCGCGTACGCACCTAAGTATTTAAGTATAGTAGTCTATGTCACCATGCAGTCACCATGTATCCACTATCAACTAACCCTCTTCCTACAGTAACAGAAAGGGCCCTTAACTCTTCTACTTATGCATTCATCACGTCATGATTATATGCCGGAATTTACTCATCATGCTCTTTTTGCAGATTTTTGAAGACATTTTTTTAGACATGTACTCTTCTTGGACACATTTTTATAGACACTCTTCTTGGAGAATTTTTTCAGTGATATTAGGTAAAGGTTGTTGACCCGTTGACGTCCACAGAATAAATATGTGCGCGCTTAATTTCAAACTCATTCTTTCGAGTCTACTGGAAAAACTTGGAAAAAATTAAATCGTCTCTTAGGACAGGACCCAAGAGCAGGATTAATTTACTCAAAACTTTAGAATAAAAATAAGTGTACAATGGGTCGGCTGCTACAAATAATAATAAATTATTATTATTAATTACGATTCTTTGTATACAATAGTCGGATGTATAGCTACATGGGCATGTCAAATAATTAGAGTAGTATTATATGAACCTACTGAATGCAGGGGATTTACTCGACAGGATTTGTATTATGGTGTGGTAACCTGTAATTATCTCAAGTAGTTACTTATGCAGAACTCTAGTTAAGGCACTGACGAGGAATAAAATTACTCAATATTAAGCCATGTTCTTTGTCTTTCCGTATCAGTGTTGTTACTCATAAAGCAAAAAGCAAAACCGTCTTGCTTTTATGATTTATTGAAATGCATAGCACATAATAATAATTTGAATAGGTACCTATAAACAAATAGGTATAGGTAGGTACTTGCCTATATGCAATAACATGACCACAATGCGTCCTTTTGAAAATATTTATCTGCATCAGTAAGTAGAATTAAAAAACTATAGAAGGCAGCCTAAAATAGCAATGCATCCATTCTTATGCAGACTCCCAACTGTTGCACCAAATTGCAAAAGAAAACCGACCTAATACATGTGAATAGCCGCTTTCTCCGTCATCTGCTATTCTTGTATAGGGCCTTCCATTATTACTTTATTACATTCTCCGTTGGTTAGGTTGCTACTTAGATTATTACAAGAATCAGGATTAAAAACGTTGGACAAAGAATGCACCAGTCGCTAGTCGCTACATATAAAACAGATATTAGCCTTGATTGATAAGATAGGATTTAGAGGTCCGTCATTCTTAAATAGAACTTGTATTTTTCAAAGTTTTTTAAAGTGAAGGTTAGAAAACAAAAAGGGATTTTATGAATGGAATCCCTTAAGCACGGAAGAAAAGTAGGTAGATAAATAGTTGGGTTATTGAGTTGGGTTGATTGAGTGAGACGGAGAAGGATTGTTTTGGATCAGCGTAGAAGAGTGACCGAGAGAGAAGGAAATAATATTGTCAGAGAATGGTGTGGTGGCTCAATGTGAAGCAGTTTTTGTTTTTCGAGCCTTTGCATGTCACTTAATTGCCATTGTCAATTATGTGCATGGAATGGCCAATTGAAATGTTCAGGAGGATTGAGGATTGGTATCGAAATGGTGTGAGGCATTGGATTCGAGAGGCGAAGAGTCGTGCGACGTGTATTAAATTAACAGATGATAATGAGGCATTTTGTGTATCTAATAATTAATTTCTTGTGTGGCTATGAATGTGAGGAAGACGAGGGTGTTTGATTCCTTAATGGCATAGTGTAAAATAAATTAAAATAAAGTTGAGGTAGTGGCTGTTGGTGGTGAGGGAGAGCTATGAAGCTATAAATTTATTGTTGTGCAGATAGATCAGTCAGTGGCCATATACTGGCTATAGGATTGATAATTAAAGTCTGACAGAGTTCAGGCTATGCCTTGTGATTCCATTCAAGGAAATTCTAATCAGGTCCATTCACACACCACACACACATTTCTGTGTAGGTACATGGAGTATAAATATATCCGTCCAGTATTTGCTACTATAGTCTGAGAGTGTGTGTGTGTGGGGATGTTAACAATTTGTTGAGTCTTGCAAATTAATGAACAGATGTGCAAGTAACGCACGGCGATAGATAAAATTTGAATGGGAAAGAGCGGATAAGAATGCAACGAACCTTGGTCGTTACAAGATTTGTGCAGCCCAACGTTCAGGAAGTGCTAGTCGTAAGCCCATGTACTGCCTTGTTACAGGCTACTCATAAAACAATTCATGCTGGAATCCACACTGACCCTCCCTCGCCTGCTGCATACAAACACATAGCACCTTTTCATTCCTTTACCTATCTCTATCTCTTTAAACTCCATTTCAAAGGGCAATTACTAATTAGGGAACTAAATAATAAAAACAAGACGGGCCAATATGCCAATATCGCACGAGGGCTCTGTGTGTGGGGCGCGGGTGCCGGACGGACCATCTCTGTCGTCCTGTCTGTCTGTGTGAGATGAGACCAAAGTCAGAGTGTGCTGAGTCAATATTTGGGGACAAATAATGAAATGATGGAATGGGAGGGAAGTGGAAGTTAATGAGAAAAACTCTCGAAACTGTGAAATGGGCACAGTGCCAATTAGCAACAATCAAATGAGCTCTTGGGCCCGTATCAGAGTTGAATCAGAGACAAATGTGCCGACACGGCTCCTGGCCAGCCAACTGTAATGCTGAATAACTCCACTCCTTGCTTAGAATATCCACCAAAGTAACCAAAGGAAAAGAATGGGCAAGTGAAGCCAAGTAAATCTCATTCTACATAAAATACATGCACATAAATACATGAATCATTCTTAGAGCTCTACTCTCTATTAAATGGCTTAGCATTATTATGACAGTCATAGGATAATATCCCTCTGTATAATAAATAAACGAGATTTGTGTACAGAATCAATTTCAAGACTAGTTCCAAATAAATACTATAGCTACGTACGTCTATTCATGCTATGCTATACATTTATAATGGTACCTAATACAGGAGCACTTGCAACTATGTTTAGCTAAGTAATATTATTATTTCGATAGACAGATAGATATGGCTGAGCTATAAAATTGGACAACAGGAGCAAAGAACAAGGTTTTGGGGATTAGTGCAACTGGATTAGTTGCAGGAGTGCAGTGCAGGCAGGCGGCATGTGAAGTGAAGGAGGAATGAATAGGACTGCACTGTCAGTTTCCTTCGCTTTTGCACAATCAGCTGCAGTGATCTATCTCCTCTGGCTGGCCTCCTGCCTCATTTACTCATTTCATTACTCAACACAACTTTCAACTTACTCCAATAAATACGAAAATCTCACTTCCAAATTCATTGCCACTTTAATGATGCAAAGTTTATTTAGAAATAGGAATAAATCTCCCTTACTCCACTCCACAATCAAAACTACCTCAGTATATCCAGACAAACACATACACCCAAGGCAGGTGGACTCTGTTACCCATGAATTTCACTTTTGTTCGACTGGAGACAAAAATGAGGATTTGTCTCCAGAGTAGCCTAGCCTGCTAAAAATCTACGGTAACAGAGTACGCCAGCCTTGACATACACCAGAGTAATATTATTACATGTATGTATGTACCTTAATTGGTATAATGTTTTTAGAGTGCAAACTAGTCGAGTACATTTATAGTTATGGTTTAATTTTATCTAAATGTAATTAGTACCTTTGAGCAGGTAGTCAGGAGATGTGAGATGGCTGAATAGCCACTTGCTCTCTTTTTCCTCAGTTATCTTAGTCCAATGGAATGAGTGTGAGGGATTGCATATAAGCGATATCTTAGTACGATGGTGTTGGATGAAATGAAGAGACAGGCAGAGTCTAGATCAAGTCTCAACTATTTCTAAAGAGGCCAAGGTAGCCAAAGACTTAGAAATCTCGCACTCACTTGACGTCACTTTGATCGAGTCGTTTAAATGTCACTTTGCACGTTCCCACTTTTTTCGAATCCAATTGGAGGAGGATACGGATGATTTTCTAGCGTCATAGCATCATCCGAGTGGACAGAGAGACGGGCGTGTGCTAATCACCTCCCAACAAATGCACAAGACAGACACATCGGAGAAACACAAAGCTCTTGCACTCACTCACTCATCACTTGCACTGCACAACTAAAAAATGCAACAGTCAAATGACAACAACAATTGTCGACAATTTTTCCGAAGTCTACGATGAGTTGACAATTTCCAAAGTTGGATACAGAACAGAACGGATATTTTAATTGAATATTGGGGGCACTTTGAGATGTAGGGCAATAATGCCTGCCTGTGTAATCGTGTAAAGTATAATTCCAAGAAATGTATTTCTAATGAGTTGAGTACAATTGAGTTGAATGGAGTGGAGACGGAGAGTGTGTGGAAGAGAGTTGCTCTTGGACAGAGACTCTGGCTCGAACTGATGTGAGATTCAATTTGTACGCAAGGAAAGTTGGGATTGTTTGAGTGAGTCAAAGAGTCTTAGTTGACTTCTTCTAATTCTCTCTTTCTTCCTTTTCGATTTGCATTCAGTGCATTGTTTGTGTCAGACTGTGAGAGAGACAGTGGTCGTTGTTGTTGGAGTGGAGGGAGGAAGTGTTTGTGTGTGTGTCGTGGAGATGCGAGTCTGAGTGTGAAATGAAATGAAGTGAAGGGAAAGAAGAGTCCTTCTCTTTTCTTCTCCACTTCCTTTTGGCTGGCTGGCTGGCTGGGTGAATGACGCGGAGATGGAAGTCCCCACTCCTTCTCTGCAGCAACAGATAAGGCGATAATGTGGATCTGCCAAATGATGTCTACTCGATGTCAACGGAGATATCGACTACACTTTTCTGTCCTGTTCTTGTGAGGTAGTGAAATGATACACAGACACAGAGAGATAGAGAGGATGAGCAGCTATGGGATAGCGGCGGAGGGATGATGGATGTGGAGTGAGGAGAGTCGTCGTCGGGATTGTTGTGAATTGTTGTGAGGTGGATGAGTGGATCTCTCCTTATTTCGTCTATTGACTTAGCAGACTTACCTACTGCCCCAACTAACTACACCACTCGCTCACTCACTCACTCACACATATAGCTCTAAATATAATTTATCTCTCTTCTGCACAGATTCAGACTTGCCTCATATTAGAAATATAGTAATCCCTTATTCCTCCACCCACCTACATACCTCTCTCTACTAAATACCTCTGTATAGTACTTACTACTCTACACAGACACAGAATTGACTCTAATAACGTTCTAGCCCACATTCCTCAATGTAAGCATCTATGTACGTGTGTAGTATTTATTCCAAGTACTAATATCAACTTTTGCTCGATGAATGATATGTGGGCATAGTGCAACAATCATTCATATTATTACATTTATATATGTAGAGTATGATCATATGGGAGATGTACTATTATATTGTAGTTACATTGTTCTAGTGGATACAGTGAAGAAGAGCACAATAGTAAAGAGAAGAGGATTTATAGAGTGTTATCTTGAGAGATGATCTTGGATGATGTGGATTATCATAAAGAGTGGATATAGTACATTCCTTTTGCTTCACTTACTATTTGTCTAGAGGTGGAACCGAATTTCTGTGTCTTCACTGGCCACAAACAGGCAGCAAAGTATTACGATGGTGCAGACTCAGTGAGTGAGTGAGTGAGCGTCTTCTTTCTTTATTTAGTTTAGTGCCTTCTTCTTCTTCTTCGTTAGTTAGTAGTTCAGAAAGAACGTTCAGGGAGTGAGTCGCAGCATAGCAGTGTGGTGTGCTACATCTGCATTATAATTCTATTATTGTTGAGAATGTAGTGAGTGAATGTAGGTAGGGAGTAATAAGGCAATGTGTGTAGTTGCGGTGCGGTAACGTCAAATGAGGATGTGCTATTCCCACCACACACACACAGCCAGTAGCTCCCTTAATTTCATCTCCATCCAAACGTCATAATCATCATCCGCCACGTACTTATACTTACTATCCCTAAATACTTACTTAGCTGTAGTTATGTATACGCTCTACATCGACCCTAATTATCCTACCACACCATCATCTTCATCTTCACATCACCATGCAATGCAGCAGTGGGGATGCAACGAGGGCAGACGCATACAACAACAACAATAATAATATTTAATAACACATCCACATTGTCACACTACACCATAATAATATGAGATCAACGAAATCTAAACGAAATCCGCTAATAAGTGTATACGTACGGATGTGCATTGCATTATTGTACTTTGACGCCTATTTCTCATATTATGATGATGATTTTGTCTACTTACGTAAAGTGCAAGCACCAACCAGGCTTTTGGCTTTTTGTTCTGACGAGATAAAAAGGGTTTAGTCCACAAAATGTGCTGGTACTTACATGGCTGAGGCAGATGATAATAATAAGGCTGCAAGGCAGGAGGCAGGTAGAAATTCCTTGAGTTTTTTAAGACGGAGCTGCTAGATGACGAAAGTATGTCACAAAACGCATGCCACTTAATATTTGTCAAATTCTAAATGGAACATCACAGATTGGCTGAGTTACATTTGCTTAACAACTGACTGACTGTCTCTCTGTCTCTCTACACATTAATGCAGCTCTGTACATTTACATGCCACTAATCAAAGGGGTCGATCCTCTCTTCTTCTTCTTCTTTGTCTAACCACCAAAGATCCATACGAAAGTACGAAACCCATAAATATCAATGCAGAATATTATTATTATTATTATACTTGTGTATTTATTTGTATGTATATATACCAACTATGTATAGAGATCTATTTATTTATGTGTTCATTTGTCCCATCTCAACAGGTTACGTATTCTTCTCTTCTGTCCTATCATCACACATAGCTACAAGTACAAGCAATGAACTTCATTCACATTCCTTCGTAACATAGTAACATGAATTGCTGATGACAATTGCAGCTCATCTTACATTTATTAGGAGTGGGCGATACACCTGTATAGACAAAATAGACATATCTAATTATAATATTATTATGGCAATTAGTATGGCACCCTCTGCTACTTTAAGATATTATCTTATGGGGCCACCCGGCCACCATATATACCTCATTCGATTTAATTCACTTGTGTTGTGACGATTATAATAATATGATGACCAGCTCACGCTTAAATATTTATTTTAAGCTTTTTTGTTAGGCAGCCCATATTATATGCTACAACTTAGGATATACATACAGGTATACGTTTCAAATCATGACATATATATATATATACCTATACATCACATGGTATACAAAATATAATATACACATATATACAAAAAATATTTTTAAATATTTCTAAATAAAATGGTGTCAACTTAATTTAAGTATTTACGTAAATATTTATCCGGGCCCTGATGATGATGACAACGTAATAGACCTCATTCTCAATTAAATCATCAAAAAATGTCGGATTAATTGAAAACCTTCAAAAAAGTTCATTTCTAAATAATTATTTGACATTTTTCAATGATTCCCTTCCTAAGTTTTTAGCTTATAGAAAAAAATGTTTAAGAATTTGTGTAGAGACAAGGATGCATATGCACATTTGAAATTTTATTTCGCATCGTCCCCAGTTTATGAGTGAGTGTAATAAATACAAATAGTACAGAGCATAGCGTAACAAGTAGTTTAATTTAAGATGGTGTGCAAGTGTTTCCTATTTATATTAGGTGTACAGGTACACTACAGGTACGTGTATTATGTGTATACTTATCGTGCGCTCTGCCTACTTGCTTACTGCGTGTAATATTTTATGGCATAATCACCCTGCCCTGCAATGTAGGAAAGGGATTCCATTTGAGAGCGAAGGAAAAATAAGACGGAACGGACAGCTCCTCTAATCAAGACAGATAGCGTAGGTATAGTTATTAGTTAGTATAGGCATCTCCTCATTAAGCATCCCTACTTATAGCTATGTACTGCATGAGGTTATAATAATATCAAGGAGGATAATAATAGCAAATGAATGCAATCTAACAGTGTGGGTCGTAAAATCGTAAATAATGCACAGGCACAGGACGGCTAAATTGAAATTGTGCACAAAATGGCATTTATATGCCTCGGAAGATACAATTACTACACAAATAAATGTGAACTATAATTAAATATAACATTATTTATATACTTCTAGGGGATGTTCATTCATTTAATTATAACAGGACACATATAATATCAAGGAATAAACGGCATGTAGTAGTATATAGGAAGGTAAATGGATGCTATTGTGCATTATTGGGCAGGTAGCACGAGCCATTTAAACGTTTTTGGAGTTTTATATTGAAATTGAGTTTGGGGAGTAGAATCAGCGCAGAATCTAGTACCGCAAAGATAATAATTATTGATTGGAATTTCTGAAGAATAGTCACTCATAAAATCTTAAATCTGCGAAATATGAGAAATGTTCGTGTGGGCAAGGCAGGGCAAGGTATGGCCATGTATGGTTATAGTAAACAGGCAGCTAGCTATAGCTCAGTAAATGGAATCTTACTTTTGCTTGTAGCATTCATGTGATAGTGATAATGTTATTGTAGGCTCTGAAGTCGTAAATCGCAAATATAAAGCTATGTGTGAGTATAATAATAATAATAATAGTAGGTAAATATGATAAGATAGTTGAAGGTGGAGGGAGGGAGGCTAAATAAATAGATGCTGTTGAAGATGTGTGATATGAATAGAATGTTGTGTTGTGTGAATGTAGGCCACTGCTGCCTCACTCCACTCACTCCACACTCATTCTCTATACATTGCTCCACTGCTGGTACTCTAACAATCCAACATACCGACTCATTCTCCTATAAATACTTAATAATAAATATAAATATTATTATTATTATATGATAGCCATAGCTATGTGTATAAAGGTAACTAATTGATATAGCGAATAATGTAGATGCACAGTGGAATTTTATTCGTTTATTTATCAAATTCGAGATTTTCACTAAAAATAGCTCTATAGTGTAGATTTCATTTCAAGTGCATACATTTTTTGCAAAGAATATAAAAATGTACCTATTTATCTATAATATTATAATACAGATAGGCATGCTACTGATTACTAGTCTTATAATAGCCTATAGCTTATGGATCTTTTCGCTGTTACTTGCCTTTGTTAGTCTGCCATTTATTAGTAAGGTATACTTAGAATTAGTTAGAGTCAGAATATCTAGTACTAGTGGATATAGCAATTGTCTATGCGATTCCCTTATCTGAGCAGAGATTATAAAATATACGCACGCACAGGTATGTGCAACAATTACTTATTCCCACTAATTGTAAAAGCTAGGTAATTAGTCAATTACTGCAGGGTGATTGCTAAATACCTAGCCACGTGTTAATCCATAGCTGCACATTATATTAATAGGTACATATCTGTGGGAAGAGGATTTAATTTAGGAAGCATGTATAGGTATACACTTGTTTTCTGCAATTGCATTCACAGATACAGAATTAAGGTGAGGGATGCTGTCCATGTTCTAGCTGTCAACAGATCCAATAATACTATATAATAATAGCAGGTTTGTGAATTAAGGCTCAGGTGTCAACTACGTCATTGGCAGAAACATATAATTTTCATCTTCAGTATGCGTATGGAATTATGAAGTATTTTGACTGGCCAATCTCACGGAAAGAGTTAGCTAGATTTAAGCTTAGACTCTGAAAATGTATAGACAGAAGTGTACCACCTGCTTATTGACCTTATGCATCCATAATTTATTTACCTATGACATACCTATTATACTGTATCGATATACTAATATTATTATTATTATTATTACCTTGGACTTGGACTGAGTTTAGGCAAGGAGATAAGTGTGTACCTATAGGCACAATAATAACTATATAGGTAATATAATATTAAGTATTGCCTATCGATGCAATGAAGATGAGCACTTGACACTTAATTGACACAGTTTACTAGAAATTAGAATGCGTTGGCAGATGGATTTGTTCTGTAGGCTCTTCCAGCCTGGACTAATTAAACTTCAATTTCGTCTTTAGCCCTCCTGCCACCTGCCCCATTCTCTTTTTAGAAAATTTTCAGATTTTCTACATGGATCTCCACTTAGGAAAGAGTATAGCGGGTCGGGTGGGATGAATTAAGTGGCCGCGAAGATTTATTGGTGAGGATGAGCCGTATTTCATTTGGATGATGACAGAGGTCAATTAGGACAATGAGGTCATGCAATTTAATAAGTAGGCCCTGTAACCAGAATTCTTGAGAGAGGAAATGCTTTTGTTGTTGTTGGTGTCATTGTTCAAGTTAGCTAAACGTGTCTCCAGACACAACTACAGTATTTACTTAATTGGAGGAGGGATCCAGAGATGAAAGGGATGTGCTATGTGTTCCTAGTTGCGGAGTAGAGGATGGACGGAACAGGATTGAAAAGAAAGAGGAGCACGTATAAAAATAGACAAGTTGGGTCAGTGCAGGTACACTCTATGTCTGTGCTGCCTGGCGGAGATGGGCAACCTTAATCTGACAATTAATGTTAAGAGTTCTGTTAGTCAAAGTAGGCCTTGTCCCTCCTCGGCCTCTAGACATACCTATACCTAATCATAATAAATCTAAATCTGAACTGGACAGTCTCCTCTAATTATCCATCTTAAGGTATTAGGAATAAAAGGTCGTCCAACAGGTGAGTGCATGAGTGAGTGGCTGCATGAGGGAAGATTCCTGTTCTGTCTCTTCTCAAAGATTCTTCCTTCCTTCTTTCTTCCCATCCGTCCTCTCCCTTTCCTCCTGCGGAAGCCTCTGCTCTCGTCATACAATAATACAATTCCGCATTCCGTAATATATTACTGTCTATCTATTAAATATGTCCATGCACAATCTATGGCAAGGTATTATAGGTGAACAGCTTCAAAAATAGATACCTTCATTCATCCCAGTCGTCCACTCTTTTGCTCTACTTTCAGCATAAGAATTATGCTTTATATCTGCACCTATACATTAATTTAAATATATAATAATACGTGGGTAGTATCAAGTCACTAAAACAATAAGATTCCGGCACAGTTTCATATTGTCATAAAAATCTCAGACTATTTAATTAAATGTTATGTAAATAAACAGGTGTTGATGATATAATTGGCTATATGCTGAGCATATGCATACCTACCTATGTAATTACCTAATAGCTATAATATGCAAATTAATCCTTAAATGTCCTAGTCTTGGGTAAATGACAATAAGTTACATTCAAACACCAAAGATTGGCAAAGATGGGTTAGATAGGGGAGTTAAGGTTATGTCAAACAAAACGGATGCAAAGTGATGATTAGATTAGAATGAGGTATCTGTACTTTTAGAAAGTGGGAAATACCAAGAGTATGGCTACGGGTTTTGCGTAGGAAGGAGTGGAAAGTTCAGCCGTTGTACATCATGGTGAGCGTTGAAAACTCTATCAGCAAGCAAAAAAGTCTTTACAGGAGCCAGCCGCATCCGAGTCAACTTCTACTGGGTCAGAGCGTCCCAATGACAAATCCTGAATGCAAACGCTTTCCTTTCCTTACTACCTACACAATAACGCACCCATATAGTATATAGGTAAGTAATTATATACTATAATTAAAATACCGACTGATCTTACAATTACTTTGGAAGGAATAATCACCTGGGTACTGAGTAGATAGATAATAATATTATAGCGTGGTTGTACTATATTTAAGTAATTTTGTTTGTTTGTATGTATCTGGTATGTGATAACAAAAGGAGTGCAAATTCCGCCGATCTGCTTTGTCTACATAACAAGCTTTTGAGCCATTGCTGTAACATTAGATAGTAGATGATCACATTTTTAAAAGGGCTTTTAGCTACTTAGTACTTTACCAGACGCACGTAGCACATTACATTACAATTTACAGTATGTAGATTGAGTTTAGATATGTTTATGCGGGAGTAGTTTATGGCATGTGCACTCCCATACAACAAATTCCTAAATTCCACCAAGGATTGCTGTTGCTCATCGCAATGTCAGATTGGCAAAATGAAGATGTGCAGGCACGTACATATATTATTATGATATAGGTATGCGACTACTTATTTAGATCAAGACTGGTGTACTCTGCTACCATGGGTATGTCTAGGAAGGTAGGCTCGTCCTAATGTTTTCAAATTAAAATTTCACTATTTTTCGACGGGAGATAAAAAAGAGGATTTTGTGTGGGGCGGATTGTTTTTCAGAGTGCAGTGCTAATTCAGTCTGCAGGCAACTCGCCATTTATTTGCCTCCAGTAGGAAAAAGCGTCATTGTAATTTGAAAACAGTCGGAGGAGCCTACTTTACTACAACTCCATAGTAAGAGATCACACCAGCAGCCACAGCCTTGCATTTAGATGGATGCAATGAATGAAATGAATGTGAGTGAGTGCATGGAATTTGTTTAGTAGTTTGTATTGTTGTTGCATTGAGAAGAAGAGAGCAGTGTACGGCAGTGTAAGTGCTGTGCTTCCTGAGACTGTGTGCAGGGTGAGTGTAAGTGTAGGGCATTAAGATGAGTGTGAGTATTAGGAGTGAAGTGAGTGTGTTTTGTATGGAGAGAGAATAGAAGAAGGGCCAAAGCCCAAAGAGAGAGAGATTAAAGTACGAGCAAGGCAAGGCAAGGAGAGGAGTGAGGCAGAGTGCCGTTAGTTGGCTAGTGTGTCAGTGTGGCCGATGTAGTGAAGGAATGAAGGCAGGCAAGGAAAGAGAATAGAACGGAGAGAACCAAACTAAATCAGCCTACCTACCTGTCCTGTGTCTACCTGTAAACAAAGTTGTTGTTATTATTAAGCATCATTCCATGCACAGAAGAATCTGCCATGCACATGTCTAATCCCACAATAGCTCATGCACCTATCTCTGCGGCCATGCACCTTCTCTTCTGCCATGTACATCCATGGCTCCATCACATCTACTTGCTTACTTACCCTTCCCTGTACACACACACATAATTTATTTAATAAGCCAGCCTCTAGCATGTCTTACTCAACTGCGCTGAAATAAAAAGTTTACACTTCCCAATCCCCAAGCAAAAAATATTTAACTTAATTTTTTATTGCATTTTTTAGTTTTTAGTGTCACATGTACTTATACATTTTATGTATAGCCGCTGGACGGATATTGTTTCCCTATGCAAAACCTAAGGATGCACAGATGAAGATAATTATTAATCACTGTAAATAGTTGTACCAAGTTGTATGACATAAAATATTATGATGAATAATAATATTATGTAGCACAACTAGTTGCACGCGTTGTTGACTGCAGCTACGTTTTCTGAGTCAAGCCACAACATTACCCCAAATGGTAAATCACTAGTAAGTTGGTTGCTATACCCCAACACTCTATGGGAAATGTGCTAATGCTTTAACTTATGGATGAGTCTGTTTGTGTTGCACTAGACTGCACGGCTATTAGTACTGGGATTAAAAATATTAAAATCCTCTAATAGTATTTATTTACTCCCAGCAGCGCAGCCGTTTGATACTCCCCACAGATGAGTCGTAGTACAGTGAAATGGCACTTAATTAGCACGTAGTAATAAACGAGTGCTTCATAAAAAATAATTGCGCATGTAGTTTTTGTTACAACATCATATACTAAATCCTTAAAAACTTAAGTTTTTAGCAGAAGAGACTAAAAGAATCGCATTAAATGAGTAAATCCGGATTGAATGTCCCATAGATTCATAGGAGGAAATTAATTAAGTACTTCAATGCAAAATATTGGGAATTATTGCATAGACAGATAGAGGGGCATAGGTAATATGTAAATATATATACCGTATTACTAGAATGAATTAGTTCACTACCTCGAAATAATCCCCCCGGGTGCGAACCACTACACATTCGCAAAAACGACCCGAAATTTAAATCTAACTTACACTGTTATTAAACAGTTGTAAATAAGTAGTTCTGTGTAGGGCAGACCATTGGGATTTTTCAACTCATTATCGTCCAGGCTAGAATTAAATACGTTTGTTTGACCAAATTCCGCCTGTACCTATTTCTCCCACTATAGCTCACTGAATTAGAGTACCTAATCTTCTGTATGACTTAGTCGGAAGATTTTTGTCTTGAACATGCATTTATAATACCATCAAGTATCACTGCTCAGTAGACATGTTATCAATTATCACCACAGAACAATCGAAATTTTGGGTTTTCCTTTAATTTTTTGGAAAGAAGATTTGAATGATGAGCACGTGGATGCATGGTCGGTGATATTGTGAGCGGAAAGATGATACTACGTTCAAAGGTCACTAAGGCGTCCAGGAAAAACACATTTAATCTTATCCAATAATAGCATAATGTTTTAGGCCAAAAAAAGCATATCATACTTATGCACATTATAATATTATTATATCCTAAGCATCAATTTCACTAGCTAAGCTATCAATATCAGCTGTATTGTACAATTACTACATTGGACAGGTACTTACTTGCTACATAGAGACACTGACTGAGACGACTCATGTGTGATGCTGGCTAGTTGGTGAAGGAGATAGGATCATACAATTGCTTGTCATTCCAGGGATAAAAGATTTATGCAAGATATTACCCTTCCCTCTCCACATTACCTTCTTAACGATTCATCACAGAGCATCTTTTTAAGGAGATGGTGCACAGTTGCAGACACTGAACTCTTCTCTGCTCATCTCTACTCGCAATCAGCACTAATAAAAGAAGGAAGATTCAGAGGATGCTACTATGTGTACAAGGATAGTAATTTACAGATAAGCCGTTTTAAGGAAAAACGCCGTATCGGTATGCACAATGAAAGCCGATCATTTAATCTAGTTAATTTTGACTATCATTTCCTGATGGCTGACGAATGACGAATCTTATTGCTACTTAATGGCTACTAGGAATGGATTTTCAGAATAATGTGTTTTTTCTGCTGCCTATGGAAGAATGAATCTTAAGTAGCAATGACAAGGCACAATAACAATGACCATTGTAAAGACAATCAGAGAATAGATTTGGGCATGTTAATCGTGTTACACAGATTATAGCGCTAATGATAATATTGCTGCAGCTATTTGTTTGACATCCTTCTTCACGTCCGGTTGGACAGACATCAAATATGTGCATCATTAACTAATGCACTCTTTTTTCTACTTCTTCCTGTGAATTCCACTTTCACCTCATGATGTCATATGGCATTGTTTAACATATTTAGAATTCCCGTTATTCATGCGTCACACAGGTGTGTAGCAAGTACAGCAGGATCTTGAACATCACTAAATGCCTGAAAATGGTGTAATAAATTATTAGCTGCATGGGAACTACTTATTTAGTGTGGTGTTACGCATATACATCGTACTCTTTCAATTGTGCAGTTGTTCTAAAATCACTGGACATATCTATGACGTGGACAAACCAAGTCGACACCTTTAAAGTTCAGCCTCGCAACCTTGTGCATCAATCATATGGGTACTCGTTTTACATAGAAATCGTTTTTTCAGCAGTGGAACATTTAATTGTTACACCAACTTGCTTTAAAGAATTATAATTATGTAGGTAAGAAAAGTCAAATGCCTTTTTATCAAGCAAAAATTGTCTGTGGGTTTTTAATTGGATTTCGAGGGCCATTTGGGCTCCTGGATGCTGCGCTACCAATGAAACAGTACTAGTCATTGGCCCTAAATAGGGACACTGCCCTAAATAGGGACACTGCCCTAAATAGGGACAAAACTTTTTTTACCGTTGATACACAGACATACTTGGAACATTATAACATTTCGAGCGAATATTTAAAT
>JABASI010002860.1:0-18198 GCA_019776505.1 Tomocerus nigrus | reverse complement strand
CATACAGGCACTATTCAGGAAAATCGGACAAGAATTCTGGAAGTTATTCAAAAAAATGCAAAACATGTGACACGGCAGTTTTGATAGTCATCTGAAATTTTTAAATCCCATGGACAGTCCCTTTAAGAGGATATCGTAAAATATGTTTATTACCAGCAGCAAAATGAAGAGTGCAGGATTTTCTTCCAGAAGTATCTCTAGCATTCACATTTCTCGGATTACCTAATTGCTTAACGCGAACAATGTCCCCAGTTTTACAAGCTTCGAAAAGTTGTCTTAATTGGTCTTTAGAAGAAACAGGTGTAGGAATTCCATTGTTGCAAGCTCCATTATGAGCTCCAGGAGAACACTCTCTAATTTCACGACCACTTCCACCAACTGGACCTCCTCCGTGTCCGTTACTATTCAGAATGATATTTTGTAAGCTAGTTGACAAATTTACACAAGATCCAGGAGATGCTGAGGAATTTAAGACACTTGCCACTGTTACAACCCCCGCCCCACAAGTACACACAGGAAGAATCTGGTTGTTGTGCAATGAAATATGATTTAACGCCGAATTATTTGGCGATGGTGATGATATTGGCAACGGCGGCAGTGATGATTGATTTGTGGTGATTACCCCACAGTGACAACAATTAGAAGAGACTCCAGGAACCGGAGAACAAATACAGGAAGAACTACTACTGCTACTTTGACTGCTATTAGCAGATTTTCCACCACTTTCAGCAGTGGTGCTACTGACTGAAGAATTATTCGCACTGCCAGTAACACCAGCTGCAACACTACAACTAGGATTTGTGGATCCACTTCCACTGTTGATATTATTGGAATTAATTACAGTGCTGCAGTTTGGATGTTGATTGCTGGCCATTCCATTCGCGACTTTCGCTTGTCGCGGTCCTCTCCTCCGTTTTCTTCAAGATTTTCCTAGTTGCTTTTTGGATGGATAACGACGAGCGGCTTAAACATTCGATACGGCTACAAAACCAACTGAGCTACGAAATGGCGATTTTTGAGCGTTATTGTTGATGTTGGATTTCTGTCTTCACAGATTGTCTTCCTTTCACTACCAAATCAAATACACACATTAATTCCCCCATATTATAAAATATTTTACAGGTAGAAGAGCAATATACAGGAAAAATTCTCTATTACTAAACAAATTTATGTAAATAATGCACAAAATGATATAAAAACCCCAAGATTGGAAAAACAAAACCAGCTTTAACTCTTTCATTGCGAATACTTTACGTCTTGTCTAGTGGCCAACAGAGCAATAAAAGCAAACCACAGTTTTCACTGTTCGTTAATCTTAACTTCACACTTACTTGCCGTTTTCTTGCGTGTATTCGATGAAAAGATGATCCTTTGATTAGCAAAAGACACCACGGTGTGCGATACCTTTGTACCTCTCTGTCTTGATACAAGTTTCGCTGCAATTGCAATTTTCCGAAAGAGATATACGAATTTCAGTACAAATCTTCAGATTACTCGTCCAATTTTGTTGTTTCCCCGATTTTCTAAGGGAAAGAAAAAATGTATTACTGTTTGCCTTTTGCCAAGTGTAAAATAAGACATTTTCCTCAAATAAAAGCAATAAAACAACTTTTTGTCGCATGTTTTTAATGTTTTCTTAACGCACGACTAACTGATTAATTTCTCTTTACCTTTTCCACTGCACTTGGCTCCAACGATCTCAGTTTCAGACTGTTAGTCATCAGCTGTTTTTATGTTGCGAAAAACTTGTCCTCTGCTTTCACGAATTTGAGTATAGATAAAAGTTTGGGCTGAAGAGTCCTTTAGCGTGCTCTTTCCTTCCGTCAGCTTTGTCAATTTGTTCAAATAATTTATTCTTAAGGTGCATTTATATCGTCAGTATTTGTTTCTTTGTATCCAATAGGCAAATTGCTTTAGAAAATCATGAATTAGTCATGAGGCCAATAAATTAGTGCCACATCAAATTAAGTTTCAGGAATCGAGAATATTGAGAGCCTGCTGTTCGGTCAAAACTATCTGCATCTGTTTTATTGCCACTTTAATCATCCAATGCCGCACCTGAAATCAAAACAGATAAAACACAAGGGTCAATTCAGTCATTTACATTAGCCAAAATATATGAAGCACTCAAACAGCTCTTTTGTGTACTTATATAGTATATTATATACAATTAGCATGATAATGATACGCTTTTTACTGCAACTTTAATGCAAATACATATACAATAGTAAACTTTATAATCACTTTCGATCTAATGACAACTGACAATATTATTATAGGTTGGGTTTGACTTTTATGCTTGCTACTCCGTCTATCTAAAAGTTTATCGCAGCCTCAACCAGAACCAACTAATGTACATAGGATATAAAATGCTATAGGTATACTTAATTAATATTCTAAAGAGCAAGTGTTTTTATTTATCAATTAACATTATGGACACACGGACCCAAAACATATTCAGCGTTATAACATATAAAGCTTAAAGTTTGTTAAGATATTGAAATTAAAGCTAGTGCATAAACAATAAATGCACACCTGAATTGCTTTTTTAATCAGTTTGCAAGTGGGTAATGTTTGCATTATTTATTTTATATGATCTATCTTCCACACAACCCAGCTATATTATTTATTATGCATATTTGCGTGTACCTGTTGTGGACTAATGTCATGCTAAACATGTTACTAATGTAGGTATGTACTAAGTTTTAAATGTTATTTTGCATAGGTTGTTGTCTCAAGAAAATGAATAGAGGCTTATAAAATTATGATGACCTGTATCAAAATGTGACGCTTAAACATATAGGGAATAGTTTATTAGAAATGGTAAAATGCAAATGAAGAATTATAATGACTTCATTTAACTTGAACTTCGAATTGAAACCTAGGTGTAGATGCAAAATATTATACCGTGTGTATAGGAGTGGAAGCACGATGACAATGACAATCAAATCGTCATTGTGTATAGAGAGAAACTTCAATGCATTTAATTACCATTGAATGGGCTACACTCTACACTTACAGTACAGTAGATATTTCTGTTCCAAACACACCCAAATCTAACTGAGGATCTGTACAATTTAACTAATAGGTACTAAGAGCTAGTAGAATCTTTAAACCTAACAACCTCTATCTATCTATTATGTATCTACAGATGAACGCCTTTTATTCGCCTAAGTGTAATTTACAATGTACAGTTATCTCTTTCCTCCTTCCACAAACATCAATACAGAATTATTAGTCTTTTCTTTATCTACGTAATGGAAAAAGAGTTATTTTTAATTATTCTCAATCTCGTGTATCCTCAGAGGCTATATGCGTGTACCTTGAAGAAATGCTTTTCTATTGGAAATGATCTTGAGTTAGATATTTCTTGTTTTGCTGTTGAATGAATAACGTTTTGATTCAATATCAATATAATGAATGGGTTGTATGAAATAATAACTGCTTAATGTAGTTGTACAGCATATTAGTCATATTTAAGTTCAATAACTCAGTTCAACAACAGAGGGTTTCTACTTTACAAACTACTGAAACTGCATAATGTACAATTTTATTATTAGATCAGGCTCAGGCATTGTCAATTAGTACATTAACTAATGCACGCATGAAATGAAAGACATTTTATGCAAACAGCAAACCTGTTGTAGGTATCGTATGCGCGTATGTAATAATGTCAGTAATAAAAGAAACAAATACAGAAATAGAGTTAAAAACTGCAATATTTACAGACTGACAGGAAATGAATACAATTGATCCGTCAATCTACCGATTGTACTACTAGCTGCGCAAAGCAAATAATACTATCTAATCTGCCAATCAATTTGCTTAGTACAGCATGCAAACAAACAAAAAACAATGCATTACGAATATTACGATTTACTGGATAGACGTATATCAAAGTCAATATACCCAAAAGTGGCCCAAAGTTAGATTTTTTGCTTGCACCCTTAGTTTTTAAAATTTCAGTCGTACAATCACAAAAATCTACATGATTTTCTATAGCATATTTCCTACATGTCAATAAATGAATGCTTATAATATGCACTTATTCTATGCATGACACATTCGTTTAATCTTAAAATGTGCATGCATTTTTATTAATGAGCTTTCTTCTTACTACAGATACTTAAAACTATACTTTTAAGTGCATAGAATAAAGATAATAAAGAATAAAGTAGGTAGATATAATGCAATATTATATGCAAACAAGTTCAACTTGAGCGTGATCTTGCATTTAATTTTTAATGTGCTTACGTTAGTTATCAATACTGAATGAAGACAAGCATCGGACAGAAAAGCAGATATCTAATGCATTTAGGAGAGAATCGTTTATAAACAAATCTTCATATTTTAATACGGTTTCCTGTGATTTTTAATCGTGCTGATGAGCTGTCAATTTTTAACTTGCGCTTATTCAAAGCTGAATTTTTTGACATAGAAAATCTGCACTATCATAGTTGCTATTGTTTATATCACACATGTTAAAATATATTTCAATCCTGAACCTTAAACATTACAGTAGTACCATTTGATAGTTGATAGCGGATTTCAACTAGAGAGGTAGCTAGACTTAGAAATGATTGTCACTTAATCAACTGTCATCAATTTAACTCTTTATTTTTATCCGAAATACTTTGCATTTCAGTATATAACTAATGTAAGTCAAGGTAGAGGATACAAAATTACTGTGTTAAAGACACTTAAAATATCCTTTGTAATTATTACTGTCTTGGCAGTGTTGCAACTTGCAACTTTACTCAGCATCCACAAAGGTCACTTACAAATACCAAACAAACAATTCAGAACACGATGTATCGAATTATGAACAACTTATATTTTGGGTAGTGGTTCCGTGTTCTAATTCTAAATATACCGAAGTTAACAATGTCAAAACTGACAGAATAAAACAGTAGTAATATTATGTGGCTACTACGATTAAAAAGTAATCAAGCCACACAGATGACAGAAATCTTTGAATTTGTTGTGGAGCCAATGGCACACAGTAAAGTTGAATCTTGCCATTCACATAATGAAATTGACAAAATGTTTTTTTAACATATTATATGTACCTATAAAGAAGTCAATGACAGCCCTATATAAAGTTCTAGGTACATAAGTAACTTAATGTCTATTCATCCGTGTATATGTACATAGGTATGTATTATGTATCAAGTTTGATGTACATACACATATGTAATATAAAATGTTGTATTTAAGCTCGTTATGGCTATCTAGGTATGTACACTTTTTCAAAGATTCTTTTTTCAAATATCTAAAGAAGCGAATACTTAACTCTTTTTCAATGCTATTCTATCGATGTCAATAAAATTTAAGTACATACTGGTGATTTCCTTATGTTTATGTATCAGGAATTATAAACTGAGCTAGAAAAGATTCTGAGCACTAAAGTATATAAAAATTAATACGGAAATACACTTATAGAACAAGATTACAATTGTAATAACTGTACAAAGCAAAATAAAAGGAAATTGCACCAAAAAACTTGTTATAATATTTGCTTATAGAACTTAAAAATAAAATTGATCCAAGTTGGTTAGAAATAAGAGATAAAGGATTTGTAATAATAAGCTTACAAGGTAATTGGATTGAAATGATGATCCAGGCCAAATCAGTCAGACAGAGCAGGAGACTAGTCAGACCGACTGAAGGAAACCAGAGTGAGTAGCAACAAACAAACGAGCCATGGCATGGCAAGAAACGAAGACCAACCAGAAAGAGATGAAATAATAAAAGTAGGGAGACTTGAATTTTATATAGTTGCTAACTATTGATAAGTGTGGTTTGGCTTTGTTTTGTTTGTGGTAGTTGTACATATAATTTTTAATATCGTAGATGATGGTTGTCTGGTTGTGAACATATTATTCCTGTTGTGTATACCTATCTACCTACTTCATGCTGTAATGAATTGTAAATGAAATGTACTTTTATACATTTCAACTAAAGTGAATGCAAGAAAATGCAGTAAGAAATTGCAAAATGTAAATGTAAGACAGATTGGATTATGGATGGACTGCACTGTAGTAATTCTAATGTAATGGCACGGATGGGAGAGAGAACAGGACAGAGAACTAAAACATCACACACAGATACTAAACACTATCAAACTATACACACACAACCCAAAGCTACATACATATCCTTACATTATATTACACAAAACAAGTAAACATAACATGAGCACGTATACAAAAGAATAGCATCAAAACACAGAAAAGTACGTAATATTTATCTACACTTACAGATTATCAACCATTAGTATATCTTGTGTACGTACATCCAAAGAACTTATCTACCTAAGTAAACGCGTTAGTAAATCCACTAACTTTTCTCGCCACTCTTATACACTAACCCATGACACAATTTTTCCTCCATTTAGAACCCAGTTGCCCTATACTAAACATGAACAAACTAAAGTAAGACTATTTATTTCACTTTTCATCTAAAGCACAATAATTTTAAAGTAGAATAAAAGTTACTGTCAAATTAGTTTATGGCGCAATGTTGAATTTTTTAGTACAAGAATTTTATGTAATTTCTCATATATTATATTTATTTTTATGCTTAAAAATATTCTTGTTTTCTAGAAACCTTGCCTTTTCAAGAATTTCATGTAATGATAAATGTATAAGATTCACTGTTACAATTTCTACAATTTCAAGCATGTTAAAATGAATCACATAAAAAAAATATAGCTATTTGGGGATTCTAACAGGGAAATACGTTGTAGATGTATGTGTCTATCCTCCAAGCACACATTATTAAGTTGCTGTTAAACATAGAGACTATATTTTGTGTCCCATCTGTATAAGATGTACGTAAGGTGTATGTTCTTAGTTGAGTTGCATGTATTTTATCAACGAAGAGAGTCAAGATAGTCAAAGTGAAGTAAGCATAAGGGAAGTGAAGGTAGTTGCAACAACAGCAAGTGAGCCAGAGAGCCAGGACAGAAAGAAAAGAACAGTCGAAAGGCAAAAGAAACCAGGAGGTTGATATAATACATAGAACGACGATATACTTCAATTATAATATTATATAGTTATAGAAGTTTGTTATATTATTATATATTGGATGTATATTATATAGGGGGAAGGTTGGCGATGGCAGAACAGGGCAAAAGCTCTTGTGTGGAAAACAAGTTGGCAGCTGCTGGCATGGCATGGCAAAGTAAAAGAAGGAGCAAGTTCTTTAGCCTTTAAGCCTTATATTATTTGCACTTTTTGCACATTTGCGAGGGAATTTAACGTGAGTTAGCTAAGGTTACGTTATATTATCCTACACACAGAAAGATATAGCTACACGTTAAGTTAAGATTCAATTGAAGTGGATTCTGTCTCTCGTTTTACCTTTCTTTCTGTCTTACGTACGTGTATTTATTTTCTGTCCTGTTGTCCTGTCCTCCTACCACTGTTTCAGATTAGACTTGACTTAGTTAGTTAACTAACTACGTTCTGTACCTGTACTGTACTTAGATTATTGTAGAATAGAAAAATAATATTATGTCCGCCTAGCAGTAGTTGAAGTTTAAAGCTATAAGCCAACAAGACACACAGCGTTAGTTAGTTTTGCTTCGAGGCTTGCCATAACTGCAACGAACATAAAATAACACAAGAAAACAACAAGGAGCAAAACACAAGACAATCAGACATTAGATTTATATCCAATCCATTGTTATTAATGTTACGTATAGAATAGAATAATAAAAGAGCTAGTCCATTAACCAAGGAATAGTTAGTCAAGTCGAGAACTTCCCTAACATAACAATAAGTTTCGTTGCCAAACTTTGCCATCAACTCCTTACCTCTTCACTTGACTTTGATTCAGCGGACTAAAAATTATCGTTCAGTTTATTATGGGCGAAGGCACTTACCACTTTAAAGAAGAATCTTCCTTGTTCCCTTTTTTCCCAACGTTATTTTGGCAGAATAACATTAATTATGCTTTCCAAACTGCGTATCCTGTCATGTCTCCTGCTTTTGTAACTTATTATAATTTCGATTCCGTATTCAGTTATCAAACTGTTAACTTTTCTTCTTATTTTATCTTCTCGGATGCTGTATGTATGTACTCAGAAGAGTCAAATCAACACTTGAATCTCAACGCCAACTTCAACCTCGAATTTTTTACACTTGTTTCTTTTTTAAAGATTCGAACATGACCATATTAGGCCAGTTGACACATCTCGCCTTGTCTTGTCTTCTATGTATGTAGCTGTCACGTTCTAAACTCTGTTTTTTTCCCTTTTCTACGCACTCAATTGATTTTCTTGGCTCTAAGGAGGTTCCCTTTTTGTCTATTCTGGTAATGCGAGTGTCGTAAGCACTCTTTGTGTATTTCTTATCAGTTTAATAAGGGAAATGAGCCTTAATTCTTCACTGTCTATGCCAAATAAGAACACAAAATGAAAATTGCGTCGTACAATTCTTCTTCCTTCAATCTATTTCGTGAACATTAGAAGAAGGTAGAGGAGGACTGAAATAAAAGCGCATCTTGCCTCATTTGCTTATTGTTAAACGCTTCTCTTCCTTTCTAGATTTTAGTATAGTAATTTTTGAGTTGCTCCGTAAGTACGCAACGTCAGATTCAGGTGAGTAGAAAAAGATCAAGAGTCAAAATGGAAATATGCGTATAAGATTCTACGGGGTGTAACTTATGATATGATGTGCTAATGTTCATAGTAAATAACACAGAAGAGAAGATGTTGATTCGGCGCTTGTCAACTTTAGTCAATCTACTAAAAAAGAAATTACTTACGTATGCTATGATTTTCTACTCTCAAACATTTATTTTAGCTATTTTACTTTAAAAATCTACCAAAAATGTTTTTAAAAAATGGGTTGATAAGTTTTCCTATAGAGTAAATATAAATTAAAATTTTCTATGCTAAAGGCTTGGACCTTTAGATTATTAGGCCTTTTAGTTAACACGCTCTATATTATTATCTGTAGGTATACGTGTATTAAATAGGCGCATTTATAACCATTACTTATTTCCACGTAAGACTACTAACATATTGCTAATGAAAATAAAAAGTTTTCTATGTATCTGTATTTAAGCGCTATTCTATAGAGTTGAGTCTTTCTATTATAGCTTTATCCTCTTGGATGTTATAGGAATCTTTAACTCTATTACAAATAATATTATATCTGCTGAGTGTCTAAATAATAGCGAGGATTTCTTTTATTGTTAGGATTGTAGATACAGGTTTAGTTATAAGGAAAGGACACGTATCTAAGGCAGATTCTGCTGTATATCCCTTGGTTGAATCTCGAGTCATGCATGCAGGTATAGAAAATCATGTTACATGGCATATAAAATGAAAAGAGCAGAAACCAATATGCAATATATGCAATCGTTTGAAATGTAACGCCTATAAAGTCAAAAGACAGAAAGAGAGAGAGAGAGAGGATTCAAGTGAACTGAAGCTTAAGGAAAGGAAGGAGCAACTTCTCCTTAAACTGACAGTGTGAGAGATTTCTTCAGTTGACTAAACTATAGTAAACTTATTCTAACAATAAGAGTTTTATATGTAGGTAAGTGTTAAAAAGTTGTTGGATGCATATGCAGGGAAAAGAGGGCTTCGTATCCCACTACCTAACTAAACTAACGATAAAAGTACATTCTAAAGCAACAGTTCTTTTACTTTAGCAACTTATATGTACACAGAGTCCATGTGTACCATAAAAAACAGGATTTTCCCTAAGGCTCATTTGACAGACGGAGGATGAGGTTCTTCTTCTTAAACATATACCTACACTATTACATAGTACAAAACTGTACTATACATTTATGGTATGGCTAGCATTTACTCAGTGCTGTGTCTTTCTTAAGTTAACTTATACAATTAATAAACCATAGTAAAAATGACTGTAAAAAAGTAGCGGTAAACACAGATTGTGATTTACAACTTTAAAATTAAAAACCTCTAACAGACGGACACATGCACAAAATTTTACCATAAAGTATAGCTAGCGTTGCAAAACGGGTGTTAAAGTACCAATAAGTCTATATAAAGGTAAAGTGGTCACCCGACTGACCCGAATGCAAATTATTCTGGGGATATACACGTTTTACATGAAAATGTATCCCCATTTAATAATGACACCACTGTGAAAACCCCAATAACACATCAACAAAATTTTAATGAAATATCTCAAATACAGAGTTATTGCACCAAGTGACGGACAGACAGACAGGGTTTTCTATAAAGTAGCTACCGCTACTTAATAAATGTACTATTCACCAGGTAGCACATTTGGCTTAATATACTTACAATTATACAGAAATATATGTCCTTAACTGCATTCTGCATTTACATTTTACACAAGTCCATGGCAATTAGTTATAGTTTGTAGAATAGGCTGAAGCACAAGCTAAAAGCATGAACATAACCAAATCTGCTAATGCACATAACTAAATAAGGATACACTTCAATATTCACACAGTTCAATATATTATTGCAATGTGTAGGTATATATCTTTAAAGGGATATATGGTGTATCATCATTATTATCTCTTCATGTTCTATTGGCTTGTTGTGTGTGGTTTTGCTTTAGTTTAGGTCTTGGGATATTATGCGAAGACTTTTATAGGCACAACATTCAGTGGTACTTAAGTAAGTGTGTGGGATGCTGCTCTCTTTGTGGTGCGCATAGAGTTGCTCTTATTATCGTAATGTACAGAATGTAATGGGAGGATGATGGGAAATGGGAATAAATCGAGTAAACTACGTAATACACTGTTAAACAGTACCAAAGAGGCATGATGGGAGTCTTGTACAATACACAACCTTATCGCACATCTTATAAATAGACTTATCGTAACGTAAAACGCAGTAACACAGATTTAATTATTTCAGATTATTATTAAACTTAGTGTAATAGATTGCAATTGAGTTCAATTCAGTTCAAATACTTATACTTTGCACTGAGAACGATAACCGACCCGATTTTACGTCTTTTCTCATTACTTTGCTTTTCAGTCTCTTCAACCTTTCAAAACGATTTGCCTCTACGCTTTATTTTACTAATCTAATCTAGGTTCAAATAATAAAGTTTGCTCCTTTAGATTTGCCAGAAAATCCCTGCCCTGGTTGCAATTGTTCGCATTCCGAACTTTAGTAAAAAAATACATTCAGAATTATATCAATTTAGTGTTACCGATTATAAACAAGCCTGTGGTATGGGTAGGTATCAAAGATAGGAAGGTTTAAGATTATATAAGCTAAGGATAACTTTTAGTATGTATAAAATGCAATTACAGAGAAGATGATCGAAACGTAACCAAATAGGCTAGATTTCGCCTTCAAAGAATTCACCAAATAGTTTTAAATGATAAAAATTATTATTAAGCATAGCATAATATGCCTTTAAGATATCCCTCAGTTCCTGGTTAACCCATGAGTCTAGAAAACATTTTCTGATACGATACTATTGATAGAAAATGTTGAGGTCTTCTAATCACTTTTTTAATGAGCAGGTATTCACATGCTAATTGAAACTCTTAGTTGCACATCAAAAACAATATTTTTTCAGGTATTGCCATTAAGGTAGGTATCTAAAATTTTCTACTTTATAGTTCTCGATACTTTTACGGCCACTTTCGCTCTTAGTGTGAGTAGCCTTCCAACTCTACATTGACTTACCATGGCCATTCCAGATAAATCAGATCAGATTCAGATCATCATCAACTATGAAAAATGTGCAGTGCAACCGTGCAATTCCTGGTACATAAACTGGCTATAAAAGGAACTTTTCCCTTTTAAACTACTCTTTGTTACACTAAAAAACAGAAGATACTTCATTTTATGATTTTTATGCAGAATTTTTATCTACCGTACAGAATTCGGTTGAGTTCATCATTTAGCATAAAAAAGATGATTTACACCATTATTTACAGCTGCAAGAATATCTACAATTTTAATGTCTAATATTTAGTAACCATAAACTTTAAAATTGTGCGTTAGTTGGATTTAACAGGCGTAGTATTATTTAGTAGTGGATTTCAGTTGACCATAAGAGGAAGCCATTTTTTTCCCTATCCGATTAAATATTTTAATTATCTAATTCAATTATGTTTTTGCTGATTGCTGCTGTCTTTGAGTTCAATTGCAACTAAGTAGTACCTTAATCTGATATTTACATAAATAAATTATAGTTTAAAAATATGTACTATTATCAATTTCCTAAATGTACAGGAAGAAGTAATGACTCATAGCAAATAGAAAAGCACTTATTTGGCCATACTAAATGTACACCATGTTCTATGAAGATAGCGTTTTCCGTTAGCCTATGCGTGCTCGTTTGTTCTGTTTTCTATAATGTGGTATACTTTATGTACATTTATCTGCATGATAATTAGTTCAGTCTAAAAAACATTCAACTTCTGTCGTATGTACACCTTCCATTTGACTAAGGCTTCGAATCTTTCGTTTTACAGATCTACATTTAAATTAATAGTTGGTTTATATTTCAACAAAGTGACTACATGCTGTTAAGCAAGTTAAAAGAGTTGAACAGTGCAGTAAGCAATTTAGTCGTTTATGTTCTGTAAATTCTGACAATAAGAGAAATTAAAATTATTTTTGTATTTTTACGTTGGACATAAATGAGGGAGAGGGAGTTAAATGTTTTCGTGACAGAGCTAGTAGTAAAGCTAAATGCATGAACTAAATTATACTGGCTTGCTTGGTGGCTGACAAGACAATCTTGACTTGAAGTTGAAGTTAAGAGCTTTCTATTTTCAAATTGAATTTCCGAGAAGTCTGTTACGGCAGTCAAGTGTTATCTGAACAACTATAATTATTACTTCACTGTGTATCTTATAACATATTCCGGATGGAAATGATTTGATATGATATTATGTAGGTACAACTATTAACGATACAATTGGGACGATGCTTTCAATTTCTATAAGGAACTATTCGCGTACATTTTCATTTCTGTAGCCATATCTTTACCAGCTGCCACTACACTCACTACAAGTACAATACAATTCAGTTACTTACAACAGATAATGTAATAATACCCAATTTGTGTCAATTTGCAATTATCTTGCTAATAATACGTAATACAACAATACAGAGACCATTAGTTGCACACATACTGATACTATTCATGCTACACATCCTATTGAAAGGATTAAAATATGTAATAAAAAGATATAATTTAAACCGTGTCCTGTGTTTGCATTGTCTTGTAGCTTGTGTAAAGGATCTACATAAAATCTAATTAAGCAGTAGAAATTCAATGAAGGATAGCAACTTTGTTCAGTAATTCATTATGATTACAATTTTACGATTACAAATATTACAATGGGAAAAGCACAGTTAATAACGCTAATATATAGAAGCTATTTTTATACTTGAATTATTGGGTCACTTTGATACTTCACTTAAAAATATGCCTCAATGATACATGTAACATGCAAATTACATTAAGCTGCTGCCGATTCGTATACCTATTCATTAGTATGATCTACAAGTGTGTATTTTTTCCTCCAGAAATATTTTGTGAAAGGAAGTTTTTCCTGAGCAAATAAAAATCACTTCCCCCAAAATGAAACCCTTAAAACCGCCGATTTCTGCTTAAAACAGCGATCCAGAAAAAATCATGACGAATAATGCATAATGGTATAAATATTCTCGAAAATTAATACTCCAAATAAAAATATTTTATTATTCAGCAGCGGTAGCTGATTTATGGGAAAGTCCAGGCAGTCTGTCTGTCTTTCCATCTGGCACACGATGAGGACGATGACTCATGAACGGTTTGAGAGATTTCATTGAAACTTTGTGTGTGTTCTTGGGGTCCTTGTGGAGATATCTCATTAAGAAATGGGGTCAATCGGATGGCCGATGGCCCCTTGATCTTTCACAGGGTGTACATTACATGGTAGGTGCGATTTATCTGTGTAGCCCGCTACAGGTCTTGGGGATAATTTTGCTCATGTAACCACTACACGTCCTGGCAATGTCAAAAAATGTAAATAAAAATGTAACTCCCATGTAGATCAACATGAAAATCTTTACCGCTGCTTTTTTACAGTCATTTTCGCAATGGTTTATTAAATTATTATAATATGCAATAAAGGGTAGTAGTTTTTAGTCAATAATAGCCTCGTTGGACTGTGAAACACAGTTTTAACTAAGTGTTCCTGTGTGCTACATCCGTTTTAGTGTGGATATTCAAATAATTTAGCATAGAGTAGTATTCATGGCCCATTGTTATCATATAATTGTCTGAATGGGTCATTACATTGTAAATCCTGCCTGTTTTGTAAGTTTGGGGTTGAAGAAAAGAGTCGTGCATTTGGTACAGTAACATAGAATTCATTTTAGAGTTAATGATAGTCTAAGCAAATCATAAGTAAGGTAGAATAATGTGAGTTAAGTTAGCAAATCAACGCAATTCAAGTGAAGCCAAAGCCAAGTGAGCACAATCCATCTCATAACAATCAAATGCACTGACAACACAGGCAGATAAAGTCTAAGGAGTACGTGAATGGAGATTACAGAAGCTCTCGTGCGTTTTATTGTGTCTGTGTGCCAAGTTAATATGGAAGAGATAAAGAGCGATGTGATGTCGAAATGATTAGCCCTAATAATAGTCATTATTGGCTAATGCATGCTCATTGCTTACAACGCAGTAATGTAATCAAATGAATTTATGCATGCGTTTTCTAGGCACTGCATATTTGCTCAGGTATCTTTAGTGTCTACAGCAGTCTGTTACAAATGCCAATTCTCTTGTGTAACTTGAAGATATCGAATGGAAAGGGATTCCTTTCGTTGTAGGCTGTAGCCCTGTCAATCCCAAATCAAATTCCTATAAGGAAAGAATTATAACATGCACATATGCAAATTACAAACAGATAATATATCCTTGTCGAATATTCAACAATTCACCATGTTAGCAAATCCAAAACTGCACATTCATAGCATTCCTAACCATATAGAGGATTTGCAAATTTTATTTAGGTACATGAAGCAATGAGCAGGCATGATGAACATTGTTTATCATTAGCTTCACTTGTATATATTAACAAATTATACTATTACTTGTCACTACATATGAAAGAATGCATAAAATATTAAACTACACATAAAACTACCCATGTAAACAATATAATAACATTTTAACGATAACTAGAGCATGTATAAACATCTTTGGGATGAAGAAGATGGGTTGTTAATAAATTCGAATGATATTAATTGAAGATGGGCTATAAATTAAAATGAAATATTTCATAGGACAATCGTAAACTTGATATAATTTCGGCATTTCGTATTTCGTCATCCAATACTAAATTATTTTAATATTTTAACGAGTACAGGAAATGTAGGTATTGAAAAGTAGGTCATTCATTTATTTTCTTGGGAAAATATCCGTCGGTAATGTAGCAATATCGATTATTAGTATTAATGAAAATGAAGTTGGAGGTTCTTACTAATGTGCATAATTTGATATATAAATGTTTGTGTTTTATCAATGGTAAGGAGATAAATAACAATAGTTAAGAGAAAAGGAGGTGGTTCGCGATGTGCGAGAAACATTGCTCATTAAATACGGATGTTGATGTAGATGCAGTTAAACTATCATTGAGAATGGCAAAAGTGCGTTTATTATTAACTTTATCGCAAAGTAAATATGTTACAGGTGCTATGTAACTGCTGTAAGCAAAAATTATCTTAACATTATCTTTGCTAATAATATTATTGCAATGTTATCTTCATAATGAACTTAACATTTTATCTCGTGTATATTTTAAGCATAACCATCAAGGTATATCAAAAAAATTGGATGTACGCAGCATTGGTTTACTTGCCTTACCTATACAGAACAAGTTCTGTTTCTCATTATGACTTAATGTTTTTTTAAGTAAGTGCTTGTAAATTGTAATTCAAATGAAATCGAAATTTTATTACCTTCATACCTAATCCTATGTATGTGTGTATTAGTGGTTAGCATGTTAACAAAGACAACTGATGTGTACATATACTCACACAGGGGACTTCTATAATGACATAATGAGCAGGAAATTGAAGAGCATGCCAAAAAAGGCTTTCTGTCGAAATTCTATAATTAGCTACTTGTTAAAATAATACTAACAATTTATGCGAAATAGTAGCACTTGTTTTTAAAATGGTATATCCTAATTGTACATTTAAGTAGAATAGTAAAATACCATAATATCTGTTTTTACATTGAACGTAAATTTGCAGCAGTAAAATGTGGGATTGGAAACATTTATTATTTAATTTATGTTAACTCTTCAACTTCCATTCCCCTGCAAAGTGAAGCTATCCCAATAATACGTAAAATATAAATAGTAAGCACAGTTCAAAAGAGCAATGCAATTAATGCGACAATAAATAATATAGACACGCTGTCAATTGGGTGAATTGCATTTTTAAGTAAATGACATTTCCCAAGTTAAAAAAATGCAACTATTTATACAGATGTAGATAGTGAAAAGCAGGAAGTGTGTCCTTGATTTAGTAGTATATAAACTCTAAAATATTTGATAAATCTGGTAAGTTAATAAGAATAAGTTAATTATAATGTTGCAAGCGATCACTGTTTTAATTTTCGGTTTCGGGCTGGTTTTAGGTCAAGTGAAAGTACCATGTCGCAAAACCGCAATTCAGTCGATGAAGGGCTTCGAAATATTAAAGGTTCATGTCCAATTACTTTTTTCGGGTCGCTATTTATACTTATTGTTCGAAAGATTTATTTGGTAGCCCTGCTAGAGCCGATATGCCAATAACGGGGATTTACTTGGTAAAAATTGAAATGATGAAGTATATATAATTGTAGTATAAAATTCTTTGATGTTGTCTGATAAAATTAGTTATTTTCGTTTTAGTGGTGGATTTCTAAGCGTTTATTAAGACTTTAATTTTTGTTTTTAATGCAGTCTTTAGGCAAAGAATGGTACGATATAGCCCACTTTACAAATTTTCCAAATTGGAGGAATTCCGATGAGAAAAATGCACCTTGGGAATATAAGTGCCCCAGTTTGAGCATGGCGGAAACAGAAGCCCGTTATGTCTACCGAGTAAACTTCAATTAATAAGTTAGTCAATATCGTAAATCTCAATGAGACAAAAAGCCCCATAGACATATGAAACGAATAAAATAATTTCATGCAAGAAAATTAACATTTTAATGATTATCTAAGTAGCTTTTACAATATTGCTAAGAAATTATGCGTGTATTTTTGAGAGCGTAACTTACTTAATGGTAATAGTAAACTAAACGTCTTATGAATGTGAAATAGAATGGTGAATGCAAGTACCACAGTAGACGAATCTAACAGTATTATTCTCAGATCCAACAAGAATGATTCTGCTCTCATGTATTACAAATCTTATGGAACGTCTGGTAACGATTTTACATGATATTCATTAAATCCTAAAAAATAACCAGTAGATGCACATAATTTTGTAAAATTTCTGATTTAATGAAATCTTTCTGCACAGACAACGGAACTAATATAACTGTCGAAACTGACTACAAGACTTGGACTCTCAGTTATAGATGCGCAAGTTACATGGATAAATCTTATGAATTTTTGAGCATTAGAAGTCGTTATAGGAAACTTGATACAACCACATATAATTTACTGATATCTTCGGCTCTAAAGTTGGGATTCTCAAAAGAATCAATGGTTGTTGAAAACCAAACCGACTGCTGAAAATATATTACAGATATTACAGAGTATAACACAAATTATTGTGATACTAAATATTAAAATGATAAATAAATAAACGCAAATTCATTTAGCATCTGGAATTACTTTAGATCCAATAAAACTTGCAACTTCAAAGCTATCATCTTTTACTGCGCATCTCAAATGAGATTTTTACATTTTAATGAGATGATCTCATTAATAATATTGCAGCTTTCTTTAGTGAATACCTAAATCAAACGAAATATCTAGAAACATAATAAAAATAGGTGTGTTATTTACATCAAATGACTGAAAACGAATTTTAAAAGTTCTTTCGTTAAACTTTCGCTTTCTCTGCACTTCCCATTATTTTATGCGCAAATATTGCTAGTATGTTTTATCCGTTGTTCAAATACCTAGCAATATTAAGGTATACCTTATGATGTTAAATTATTAGCTATCCTATGGCCAAGGATAGTAGATACTCCCCCCTCTCCCCCTCCCCCT